>JAQIXT010002309.1:0-11329 GCA_034700445.1 Stenotaenia linearis | reverse complement strand
CGTTAAAACAAAGCGTACATAATCCTAAAATAAAAAATCATCGTGTGTATGTGTACTAATTAAATAAAATAAAAACTAAAGTTTTAAGTTACGGTAAGTTACTTACACATCCATGATAAATTTTGACGTTTACTATAAAGTCCATTTTCAGATCTTAACTGTTCAAATTATCTTATTAAAGTTCAAAGAAGAGCATGTCTGAATATAATAATATCCCATCAAGTATTATGCAAATTTTATACTTCATAGTTTGTTAAGTTAGATAAAGTTTTTGAAAAGTGTTTGGATTAACAAATTCTAATTTGTATAACATGTTGAATATCACTGTCTGATCGATGGTTTATTATACAGATGTATTCATTACTGGAGTGTGTGCAAGTCAAGCTAATTATTGTCGCCAAAACAATGCTGGGTTTCTCAATGACGTTGTCACCTTAACGAGTAGCGACTGTGGTATTCTGTCAATAATTAGTATTCATGAAGTATATGGTTCCTACATGATAAGACTATGGAAATTTTTGAGTAATGTGGATTCATACAAGTCTTGTGTCATCAAACCAGAAGAAATTTGACTGAAAAAGCTAAATATGAAACAGACTGATGATAAGGTATGTTGCATTTAAGTTTTAGTTAATAATGACATTTTTGGTGAATATTGAGTTGGCTTATGTTTTGTATCATTGATTGGACTATAGATTGGTGTATCATACTTTTGGTTGCCCATCGTATTGTTTATCGTATATATGGTGATGCCATACAAGTTTCAGTAATGTATGACCTCAGATTTTCGATGCTGTATCGAGGAGCCAAGATGGCTGCCTCATACTGTTTTTGTTTCAAGAATAAACTCACTGTTTGTTCTGTTTTTATGAAGTGTCTTCTTATTTTGGATATAACAACTCCTTTATCATCGACCTGGAGACCATCCACACCAGTTTTACCAACACAGAGAATGCAGTTTGATTAAGCTGAATGTAATAAACTAAAATAAAATTTAATGCATCAAAACGATGTTATCATGACAATTGTGCCCACTAAATGTAAGCAAAATTAAATCACCATATTCATCGTCTGGAAACTAACCACTCATTCAACTGTAGATGCAATTCTGTTTTGACATGGTATTTTCTGAAACATATCCTCAATATAAAAACAAGTTGGGTATTATCATACACTCAAAGAAAAAAAGTTGGCCTTTTACACCTCATGAGGAGTTTTACAGGTTATTACTCCCCATCTATATATATATAATTCGCTACAACTCTGTTTGTCTGTCTTTCTGTCTGTCTGAACGTAGCATTTTCAAAATGGCTGCCCCACTCTAACATGAAAAAGGGCTGAAAATGGCTTTATTTTTTTCTAATCACAAATCTGATTAGGTATGTGGAATCCTTGTGACAGTTTACATCCGATTAAGTTGATTTTATAATCAGATGGCTAAAATTTCATTTGGATTAATTACAGCTGCTGAAATAAATGAGCAGATGATGTTTAAAGATGGAACAACTTGACTTTATTCAGCCATCTTTACCCAAACGTACAACAATAATCACAATAACAATAACCGAAAACAATGTTACCCATAACCCTAGGTTACACGGCCCACCCAAACATGATTTTGTCCCCAAAATCCGCTTAAACTAACAAATGTGAGTAACATTAAAATAATCGTAACGAAATACGAAAACTAGACATAATCTTGATATCTTCTCGGTGGTCATATTATTCGCGTTCTTGTTGTCCGATTGGCATCTGTGGTTCCGCCACATCTCGATTGTTGACATCCTTGTCATCATGAACATTTGCACGCTTCGTTTGGCTCACGTGAACGTCCTTTGTTCCTTGAGCAGTGTTGACCGTGTAACAGTTACTTCCTTTAGCAGAGGTAACCTTGTCCAAACGCGGATCAAACTTTCTGACCGGCTTTGCATCTACATAAACCAAATCACTCGCTTGGTATGTAGTTGCATAGTGCTTCGAATCGTAGAGACTTTTCTGTCTCTTTAACGCATGGACCAAATTATTTCTCGCTTCATTCCTGACATCAATCAGGTTTTTTATTTTCGTTTCATGCAGCTCATCCTCGTCATCAACCACTCCCAGTTTTCGATCAAACAAAATCGCTGGCTCGAACCCGTACAAAAGGTAATTCAGAGAAAACTTAGTAGATTCTTGTCGTGTTGCATTCAAACAACAGATTATCTTCTGTAATTCTTCGTCCCAATAATCCGTCGATTGGACTCGTTTGAGTAAGCAATTGACCACTGTCGCTACTTGTCGCTCGATTAACCCATTCGCTTGTACAAAATAAGCAACTGTCTATAACTGCTTTTGTTAATTTAATTTGCTAGACTGAACTAAAAATTTACTGTTTAGTAACTTAATCACTTGATGGACTATATAGATTAAAAAATTAGCAAAAAGTTATCAAAAAACAGTTAAATAGAATGATAATTAAAATATTACTAAAAGAAAAACCAAATTTTATTAAAAAATGATTTAAAAGTTATCAAATTTTTCTGTAATGGTTGCGATATTTGTAGAGATAAAAGAACAATCCGATTAAAGTTCATTGTTATATTATTAAATATTGAGGTCTGATCCATTTATTTGTAACACTTTATAGCAAAACAATGCAATTTTGACTTACAGACAAATTTGACCCTTAAACAATGGCCCTAACTCTTTGTAATCAAGTCTTTGTATTGACTTGACAGACAGTCATTATAATGGCTTGCCTAGTTGGTGTTCAAATCGAATTCAAAAGGTAGGGAATCTTGAAAGTATAATTTAATTAATAGACAGTAATAGCAATTAAATTGGTTCATCTTGACATTTTGTAAGAATTGTCATGATAAAGCTTTAGAAAAATACAATTTTTAGAAATACTTCACTAACCTTTACATTGGAGAAAAGTGTTCCAATTGTTGCAGGGATTGTCAGTGAGTGATAAATAATGTTGCTTTGAGATTTCTCATGGGAACCAAGACAGACAGGAAATGAGATGTGGGCTTAATCCCTGAGGCTTAACCTCAACTTCATTTGTAACATTATTCAGTTGAGGCTATCACATAAACTGACAAATTGTTTTGAAAAGGCTGCCATGTATTTTTAAAATGTAAACATCACAAAATTTTTGAATGCATTTCACTGTTTAGAAAGACTAAGTTAATTTAAGGTGTACTTTTTTCAACCACCATATATCTGATGAAAAGACTTTATAGCCAGTATATATCTCATTTACTAAGAAAGTGACACTACAATTTTAAAATATGACTTAGTAATTAAGTAATTTTCTTGTTTTTTCCAGCTTTTTTTTACTAATTCATTTTATTTTATTGTCCAGTTGTCTTTCTTGGAAAGTCTTAAGTCGTGCTGTGACGTACACAATCAAATCAAAACAAATTTTTGAATTATTGGAGCGTCGCAGGAAAATTTCGAACATACACCACAGATGACAGCTAAACTGCACACTTCCCATCATTCACAGAGGCTGACAGTAATGGTGGAGGCATAAATTTTACTTCGGTGTTGAAGGTTGTCGTCACTGATTGTTATGGTAATATTCAACGATGGTTGCACATTTTTTTATTTACGAAACGTTAGAACCCAGTAACTATAAATTTCATTTATAATTTAATCAGGAAACGGATAAACAAGGAACCAATGGACATTTGTGAGACAACATCTGCATTGCGATTTGTTTTGATACTCGATAAATTTCTCAGATCAAATATTTAATATTTGCTGCGAACTTTCAAAGAAAAGTGTGTTCCTTCATTTATATCTGATCGTGTACAAGAAATGCCAAACAATATAATTGAAGTAGATTTGATTTCACGGAAAAGAACCGATGCGAGGTAAGAAATGAAACTTTATTCAAATTTGCCATAATAGGTTAACCGTGTTTAAAACACGTTGAAGGTACATGAAAATAAGTTTGTTTTAATGACAACTGACAAAGCGTTTTCATTAATGTGCGATACATGCAGATTTTGTTAATGGTATGTGACATCCGGTGCAATTCTAACAGTGTAAGAAGTTGTATTCATTTAACCAGCTGTGAATAAGACTAATGAAGTTGATTGTGAAGTTAAATTTTGATTTTTTTTGTATATGAAATGTGATTAACTAAAGATTTAACTTAAAAAGTACAGTTGCAAAACCAAAACTCTTAAGTATGAAAACTAAGAGATATTTAGAATAAAATATTCTAATTTTTATTTGTCATCTCAATTGTTTTTATCTCATAATTAAAGTTGGGGACAGATTTAGAACATTTAGTTACTTGTGAGAACATTAAGGACAGTGGTGTATGAAAAATCATTGAATTTTGGTCAAAATCATTGAATTTTTGGTCAAAATCATTGAATGTTTCGTCAAAATCATTGAAGTTTTTGTCAAAATCATTGAATTTTAGACCATAATAATTGATTTGTTAGCTAAAATACTGGTTTCTTACCAAAATCATTGGATTATTGAAAATCATGTAACATTTCTATTCTTTTCAATGAAATAATTGCGCTAGTTAAACTGCTGGTAACCACAAAAGCTTAACTGGATAACTAGTCATTAACTAATTTCATGCCGTGCTTAACTCTAATGTCAGCTGATTTTAAAATAATCAAAAAATGTTCTGGTACTTATGACAGCATCCTTAGAACACATAAAGTGGCTAACTGATAATTCAAGTGAAACTGTCTGCATAAAAATTGTATGCTAAAACATAAGAAATTACTCCAGTAAATTCTGTAGGTGAATTTTGTGCTTAAGTTAGATGGATAAAGGAATTGAAATACATTTAGTGATCTTTTTCCTTGCAAAGTATCTAAAAGGTGTTTTTGCTTATGTTACAGGATACATTGAACGATTGCAAATGATGTGTAATGCAAGTAATAGAGAAATTCCAAGCATAAGGCCCAATGCATTACCGATATCACATATCAAAGCATTTGATGAATATTGGAAAATCTGATAAATAACTTCAACCTTATTTGTAAAAATTTTGTATACAGTAATGGTCGCATTATAGCCAGAAAACTTGATCGGTTGTAAAAGAGGGAAATATTTGTAGGTTTTGAAATGACAAGGTCTCTGACAGGAACATTCTTTCTCGACATCAGTACTATGAAGAACTCTTTCGTACCAGTCACGGACTTTCTTAGCCGACGACGAAGTATTACATATTTGCGTGTTTTCCCTCATGTCAAATGGCATGCTATTTAAATAACTCTTTATTAAGTTTGCTTACACTAATCTACTTGAAATTATATTTTACTTTACCTGCAGGATTGTCGGCTTTTAACTTTTTTCTCCAAGCATTCATGTTGGCAAATTTGATACTTGGTTTCATTGACATTGCAAGGACGTTGTCGAGTCTTCAAATAATGTAACTGGAACATAATTATGAGGGATGTGAGGAATCAATTATGGCAAATGAATTTAACAGAATGCTTGTAAGAATTTTAAAAATGAAACTACTTTTACTAAGCGTATATGAATAAGATTTTCATGATTTGCTATAATGATTAATGGTAACGAAGGAGAAAAGTAAGCGCTTTCAGGTGAATTGAAGTAAACCTGAAACACAATAAGACATTATTTATACCACTTTGTATTATCATTATTAACAGTACCGTGTATTTTGGTGGGGTACAAATATTATTCATTGTAAGGAATGCATAAGCTGTCGCACTATTTGCATTAAAATATTCCAGGTCTTGAAAATGCAAGAAACAATATTATGAATAATTTTCAGTGAAAATGATTTTGAAATACAGTTGAACCCTTTTCTAACGAATTTGCTTACAACGTAATTCTCAATGTAACAAAATTATCCTAAATTTATTTCTCATACACCCATGTTCAAACATTTTGTTATAATGAAAACCAGTCTGTAAGAAAGTTCGTTGTTGAAATTTTTTGTTATAGCAAGGTTTTTATGACACTACTTATCACTTTTAAATTGTTGGATACCAAAATTATCTGAAAAATCATCAACAAGAGGTGGTGGATTAAACTCTTAATTTTCAACTTTTCTATTGGAGATTTTACTCATGCTAAGTCTCCGCAGGTCGAAGATTCAAGAAGGTTCTGAAAAATTATCTATGTAAATCAGCATATTGTCATCAAAAGTTTGAGACCGAATGCGAGAATTTTTGCGCTCAAAATGGAGAAATGAGTTGGTATTTGAAAGTAGACTGTGAATACAGGGAGAGAATCCATGATTCTGGCTCGTGTGGTTGAATTTGGAACATGTCCTTTCCGAAGACATGATCGCAGACTTTCTTACCAAAGCGTTAAGTGCGAACAAAGCGGAGAACAATTTAAAGCATTTTAATCTTAATTGATTTTAATGAATTTTTCTCGATGTTAGAATTTGGAAGTTAGAATTTTTTATTTTTGTGTATTTTTTGAAATTTTTTGTAAATAATGGCGTAATGTAAGGGGGATTTGTTGGATACATGACGTCATTATAAGTGTATATGAAATTATTGTAAGATCACGTGATTAGGTCTTGGCTGAATCCTAGTATATAAGGGAGACAAGATTGATTGCTGATCACTTGCATTGTTTGTATGAAGAGAAGTAGAAGTCGAATAAACATAAAATAGCAAAAGTCAAATCGTTTTATTTCGAATGTCCAACAAGTAAGATGACGAGTGTCAATACTGTGGGTTGAGGCATCTCAATGCAAGCCACCAAAGGGGATCTTTAGCGTTGGCCCCGCCGATGCTTCAGCAGCGGTGTGAGATCGAGACGTACCAGTCACGGATGCATGCGGTTCACTGACTTATAGGAATAAAGCCACAACTACTAACAAGAATCAGAGTTCATGTCTTTACTTCTTCGTGCACCGAGGACCGGGATTCCTCCGTCCCTAGACAACGGAGACCTCGGAAGCCGGTCGCATTTCCTGGTCAAATTGTAGGCATATTGGAACAGTAGGAATTTGAGTTATTCATTCAAGCCCCACATCGAAGCATGACCACAACACATTGATGTCAATTTCTTACAACAATGGACTAATCATTAAAAAATGGAATACTGGATTTTTATTATAAACTCAAATATTCACTGTTGTACAATTTTGGTTACCAATCTATTCGATTTTGCTTGGAGTCTTCCCAAAATCAATAGTTCTGAGGACAACTTTTGTGTCTCTGTTTGAAACAAACAAAAAGTTAGAAAATACATTTAGCAACAACAAAAGTAAGCTAATTACAGAAGAAATGAATCCGGGATCTGTTTGTTTGTGTGTAATTTCCTTATTATCCACTTTTCCAAAGATATCAAAACCAGCATCTCGTTCCAATTCACATCTCTCTACCTGGTAATGTCTCAAATCAAAGTTAGTTGTGTATTCGTTTTTAAATTTGTAGCATTCTAGACGGAAACTCCTTTTCTCTTCTTCACGAGTGTCGTATCTGATTAGAATCGCTTTGAAAAAGTGAGTTGGAACAGCAAGTTTGTTGTGTCCGAAAAGTTCGTACTTCATAAACGTTCTGTCGCGGAAGCCTTTCCTGATTAGAAAATGGATTAATGATAGAAGGCTCTTCTAGAGTTACTAAAGGATTCCACCCAATTTCCTTTACATATATGGTACTAGAGTTTACAAACGTTCCTTATTCTATGATGTTTCATAAAACAGTAATTATTTTTGGCATTGGAGGTCAATTTTAACTGTTTTATGAAAATTATGAAATTTTGAAAAATCCGAATTTTCACTTAGTTTTTCGTTAGCAGTGTCTTTTTTTTTGTTTTAAACTCGTTATATTATACTGTATTTGTGCACTGTGCCTATAATTTAGCGATTGTGTTAAAAATTCTATGATTTCAATAAAAAGTTTAACAATTTTGGCCAAATTTCAGTGATTTTCGGGTTATCGGGTTATTGCTTACACAGGCAGGAATAAAGGACCGGATAAGACGTAGACTTTTGGAAAACACTTGGAGAGGTGAAGAACGTAGTCATTCAGCTCATCCCACAATGTGCTGGCTCCTGGACAACGTGTCATCTGAAAATAAGAAATTATATGTATAAAAAATAAAAAATAAAAATTTTGAAAAAAGTCAATAAAACAGTTGAATTTTGGTATATTCATCTTGATTCGTAGTTTTGTGGATTTCACCATCATTTACCTGTGGTACAACATTGCTGTACTTAATAGTCTCTTCAACATTAAACTTATGAAACATTGGATGTGCAAGCTGGATTTCCGAGATCTTATTTCTCACAGAACAGTAGTCTTCGGCAGTACTTTGAAACTCAGACTCAACTTTTAAATCGGGCGTATTCGCCGGAAACGCTCTTCGCTTTTTACAAGCTTCCTTGGTCATCAACTCCAATGTCCACAACGGTAACCGGAGTTGTTTATCGTAACAAATAACATAATCTTCATTTTCCAACAGAATTCTAGTTGGCAATTCCGGATGTGGAAAAATGGGCCCTAAATCTTCGTATGAAAACCACTTAGGAAACTTGTTTTTTAAAGTCGGTTGCGGACAGGATCCTTTTGGAATTGTTTCTGTTAGTTTTACGTAACGTTTGACTGGAGCTCCTGGATCTGGTAACATGGAAGTTGGTCGACGTCTCGGTTGAGGTTGAGGTTGAGCATTGACTCGCATTAAATTCTCTTTCCACTTTCCAGGTACATTTGCACATAGACATCCACTTAATCCGGCCAAAGTCCCTAATTGTAGAATTTTGATGTAACTCATAATTTTAATGATTCTGACAAACGAAGAGGAATAGTTGTGTGGACCAGTTTATTCTACTAGGGTTAATGTTGTGGTGTAACAATGGTGGGACGTTGGTGGAGTTTTTGAAACGATTGTTTATATATTAAAGTAATCAGAGGAAGTTTTCACTTTTGATTTTTGCTGAAAATGTTAGAATAGCAATGAAAAAGTTCATTAAAAATTTGAGTCTTATATTTATTTCGTTATATTGAATGTACATTGTGATAAATAATAATCATAATTTTGTAGGTTCTTGTCGCATTCAATTATGAGGACATCTTTGCAACTGGAAAGAAAAAAACAATCAGCGACGAGAAAATAAGAAAATTTATAAGCAGGAAGGGAGAAGAAATTGTATTCAACTAATTTGGCGCAACTTTCAAATGAGCAGAGCCGCATCAACCATGAAATGGTGGGACATTTATCAGAACCTAGCAAGTTCAAGTTTTTTTTTGAACAAATAATTTTATTTCTTGTGTTAAAAATAAAAGAAATATTCACTGCATTTACACGAGAGGAAATTTTTATCCGGAAAATTTCCTAGTAAAATTTTTTCTAAAATATTCTCAAAGTCTCAATCATTTTGTGACCGCCAGTGATCCACCGGTCGGCACTGTCCGTCATACCGCTAGGGATTGGTCAATTACCGTACTCTCGTAACCGGAAGTACGTGACCAATCCTAGGTGATAAAGCAAGGTGCGGAAACGCCTCGCAGAGAGAATCATTCCGGCGACTGAAGTAGCAACAACTGGTTCTCTGCATGCCGACGTTTGCCGAACCTAAGTGGTAGAATGTAGAAGTGGGATGCAAGTGTCGATACAGCGGGTTGAGACGTGATCTAAGCCGCCAAAGGGGATCGTTATCGCTTGGCCCCGCCGATGCTGCGACATCGGCGTGGGATCGAGACGTGCCAGTCACGGATGCATGCAGTTCGCCGGCTTAGGAAAAAAGCCAATATCTTAGCAAGAACTAGTATTCGTGTCACTCATTTATTAGTGCATCGTGGAACCGGGGACCACCAGCCTCCCTAGGGGCAGGAACCTCGGAACCCGGGCAGGAACCTCGGAACCCGGTCACAATTTATGTGAGAAATTTATTTTTGGAATTTCCTTTAAACCTTTTGTGTTCAGGGTCAAAACAACTGTGATCTTTGCAAGGTCAGTGCAAAAATCTGAATGAGAGAGAATATTTTACCCCTTACAAAAAGGATATCCAATTCCTCTAAGTGTTGAAAACTTCTGTTTATGTGAAAGGAAATTTTACTGAAAACCAAATATCAGTAGTGTACCTAGGCTGTGGCCAGTATAGACCTCATAGACACTCATTTCCTGCAGACAAGTAACGATATATTGCAGACCAAATTTAAAATTATGGGATTGGTTCTCAAAAACTGCACTTAGTTTCAAATTTCTGTTGATTTTTTGAATTTCCACAAAATTTATTTGAATTTTATTAAATCTTTATGCAAAATTTTTCAAAATTCTTTAATTTAGCAAAAATTCCTTGAATTTTCTTGAATTTCTACCAAATTCAAGCCAAAATGGAAAGTTTTTCTTCAGTCTTTGGAATTTTTTTTTAAAATCTATATTTTTTCAATTTCATCTATCATTTATGCAATTTAGGTGCATTTCAAATATTTGGCCTAGGCGTCAAAATTTCTAGTTTCACCACTGCCAAATACACCAGGAAAATTTCTCTCATGTAAATGTAGTGATTGAAAAAGTAATTTAAAGCCAGTTTGCGTGGATGGCATCACAGACTCTGCTCCTGCCAAGAGGTTCTATGCAAGTGAGGTATTTACAAAGGTAATGAATCCTGGTTCAGTAGATTTGTCTCTAATTTCATTATCAGGCACATTTGAGAAGATTTCAAAACCGGCATCTCGTTCCAATTCGCATCTATCAACAAGGTAATCCCTCACATCGAAGTCGGTCGCTTGTTCGTTTTTAAATTTGTAGCATTCGAGACGATAAGAGTTGCTGCGACCAACACCAGTATCGTATTTGATTAGGATGGCTTTGAAAAAGTGTGATGGAATTGCAACTTTGTTGGGCCCAAAGAGTTGGTATTTCATACGTTGTCTACAGCAATTGTCATTTCTGGTTTAAAAATGGATTTTATTATTGTGTAGTAACTTAGAAATCTATAAAAAAACAAGCAGACAAAGGCTTGGAATTTTCACTTGTAATACCACGAGTGAACAGAAAATTATCAAAATAATTTTTTCGAGTGCTCCACGTGATTTATCAGGCTAGAACTGACCTCAAGTATGGTGGAAGTGGAGAACGAGGAAAAATTATGATAATTTTCTGTTTACGAGTGGTATTCAAAGGATTATTTCAGAAATCAAACGTTTAAAATTGGCCAAAAAACTTGTCAGGATAAGTTTTTCTACCTAGGCTCCATTTCTGCATGATTGGTCTAATTCAAACATTTCTCGGCTTCCGATTGGCCAAAGTTTGATGACGTTTGAGTAGTGAAATAATCAGCTGTATTCCCAGATGGAGACGACCTACTTTGATTAGGGTAGTTTTGTTGAGGAAATAATTATAAACTCCCATAATAAAAGTGGGTCATAGCTGTTGG
>JAQIXT010002308.1:0-11332 GCA_034700445.1 Stenotaenia linearis | reverse complement strand
AATAATTAAATTTGCTATAAAGAAATAGACGTTGTATTTAAAATTTTAAGTAAAAATTTAATTATTATAAATTTTGTAAAAATTATGTTTAAAAAATGTTTTAATTGAGTTTTAACTTAATTTTCATATATTTTGATTGTTTTTTACTTAAATCTCGACTATTTTCGCCTTCATTTTAATATTATTTTATGAGTTCTGTGACTTTTCGCTGCCATTACTCCCAAACTACGAATAACAATCCCTTCACTACTGAATCACTGTTGGAAATTAATAAAAATTGGCCTCAATTTAAAACATCCAATGAAACTATTAAAATCCTACAAATTTATACAAAAGAAAAATCTCCAAATTAAAAAATTCTCCAAATTGAAATTAGTTATAATTGTCATCTTTAATAAGACAAGATAAAATTTGCCTATCATAAAAGAAATGAAGTGCATTATTAAAAATTCAGCAAAAGTAAGAGAGTCGTATAATTACAGCAGCCATTGTAAAATTTTGCAAGCGCTTTAAATTCTAGCAGAATGATGGAAAGCCAGCTGGGGGTACTGCGTCCTTCTACCTAATCTCCACCACATCTTTAGCAGACACCATAAACGTCACAAGTGGCTAAAAGATAGTTTTAAAGAGTCAAGATTCCAATATTTTTCACCGCGCATTTTCTCACGCAGTAGTAAAACTAATAAAAGGCCATCTTATAAATTTTGCACACTTTATCAGTTAACGTCCAGATAACGTTCCGAAATGTGACTTTATTTCCAAAAATTAGGCTTACCTTGAATGAAATAGGGTTTTCGTTCGTTTCGCCGAAACAAACGGCCATCTCATATTTTTCCCAAAACACCGCGCGACTTCTCATTCTCAAACACTAAAAGACAATAAATTTATTTCCAAATCCCATTCTAACATTTTTATCAATTTGTTGAGGAAACTCCACTTTCGACTCCATTACTTTCTCGGACACTTGGATTGTCCAATAAAAATCCATAGGGCATACAAGAAATAGACTATAAATGCAATACAACTTGACTATTTCAACTGGGGTGTTCGAGTTATTGCTGCCCGAGTACGTGACATCATCGAGTTAAGGATGTATTGGACACAAATCATAAAACAGTGGCGATGGCAACGTTCCACCAGCGACTCGACTCGAGTAGGCTGAGAAAATTACAGCCCAAGCTGACTTTAATTTGCTTCGACTGTGATAAACTCGAGGTTGACAGTATAAGGGGAAATGCGCAAACCTATTAACAGTCATTCTATTGGAATAGCTTTCAAAAATATGACAGTTTGATAATGAGTGCGAAAAGGCAGTTCGTGTGCGTGCTAACTGATAAGACATTCAAATGTGTTTTCAATTCCAAATTAAATTTGCTTATGCCACAACTGCTACGTGCTTGTTTCTTTTTTTCTCTTTTCTTTCGCACCTTTTCACTCAACCGAACTTTCTTAGTCAATAATATTCATTAACTAACGAGACACCGAAGAGACACTCGCAAATTTACATCTTTTCTATTTCTCTATTCAGTATTTATTGATAAAATCTTTTACAATTTATTTTTATTATTTACTGAAAATACAAGATACCGTGCTTTTATTGAAGAAATTTACCGAACAGACACTTCTTATCCCGTAAAAGTCAACAACTTTAGTCGGATTAGCCTAGCTTTCTAAAATATTGATTGATTCTCTAAAGTCAACCACAGCTATCTGTTTTACAGTTTTCCCAAGCGGCCTTAACTTAGAGATTTTAAGCCGTAGCTTTAACACCTTAATAATGCATGATTACGAAATTGAATTCAAATTACTTTTAAATATATATTTTTAAACAATACATTTCTAGTTTCACCAAAATGAGAATTTCATCTACTCGAGGACATCATTGTTTACAAACCAATCGAAATTTCAAAATATTAAAACTAATTAAAAATCATTGATCCAAAACTATAAAAAAAAATTTAAATTAAAATTGACTTTATTTGCATTTCCAAATCAGATTGCATTATTCATATTTAAAATTTCATTTTCCATCTCTCTAAATTTATTGCACGTTTACATATAAAATTTTTATCAACACAGACCCCAGATATTCTTTTTCATCTCCTTACTCCCCCCTTTCTTATTTCTATACAGAAATACTTTTCCGGGCTTTAAAAACTTTTCAAAAAATAAAAGTTAGAAAACGTTGGCTTGACATTTTCGAGTTGACAAGAAGAAAAAGAAAATAAATTATTTGCATCTTCACTTCACTTAAGTGTTTCTCTTTGCATCTTACATTGACATTTCCCATAAAGCTTTGAACCTGTTTTGAGTGGCACAAGCAAAACCTGATCCGCTCCAGCTTTGTCTTCGTCTCTCTCTCTATCTCTACATACACAGCTACAAATGCTGCCTTGGGATTTCACTTGGCTAAGAGGCAGTTTGAATTTCACACTGATAGCGATTATTCTTTCAAACCTTCAAAGTTAAAGGTGAATCGCTTGATTGGTAAATAAACAATAACTTTGATTTAAAGCACGAGTTGTTCTTACGTAATTATGCGAAGAAAAATTATTAAATTAACTGTTATATTTGGTTTTATTAAGGCGATATTTGCAATTTTCCAATAACTTAGTTGTAATTTTGGTTAACCAAATATTCGAGTTGGTTAATTCCAGTTGGTTGCGTTAATAACAAAGGAAATGGAATAACCAGAATGGAAATCCCAAACAAACCTCAAAGATAAATTGTTAGTATGTAATTTTAACGTCTCAATTAGTATAAAAAGTACGAAATACTTGTATTGTAAGTGATCACAATAAGTAAAACAATCATCTTTCATTGGTGACTGCTGATAGCACTTACATTTGCACACCTGAATTCTGATACAGGAAAAGTTTTTTCCTATTTCAGATAAAAATCTGTGATTTTGTGATTTCGGTTATATTTATATAAAGTTTATTCTCTGCAAAGTTTGGCATCATTCATCTGTTATTGGTTATTGACTTATTGTATACACAAAATTTTTGCCCCTTGCTGGATTCAGCATAAAACCGCTTCAGGCTTTCCTGCAGCACAATAAAGCGCTTCAGGCTGCTTGATCAAATTGTAGCCAACATTAGGATGGGCTTACTTTAGTCAGCGGATTTAGTCTAAAAATTGGAATTTTTTAATGTCCTCTAACAATAAAACTTACTTTGCAAAAGCGCTTATGTGTAAAAACTTAAAATGTGTTTACAAATGTATACATTGTTGGTAACAAATTGTTAGATTAAACAAATAATCAGACATTTTCTTATCAAATTTCAGTGAAAACCCCTAAACTAGTTTGTGTTTTGATTAAAATATCATCTTTAAGCACAAAATTCAATTTTTGCTGCTAATCTTCTCTCGGGTGTTTAAAACTTTTGGTAAAACATGTAATTATAAGTTTTACTCATTTCACGCGCAAATTTTCACACGCAACAAAATTTTTCATCTCCTAAAGAAAAAAACTTTAGTTTTCCCCCTTTTAACCAAACTACCAGTAATAATCTACCACTTCTACCTCACGAACTTTACTCAAAGACCCTCGGCGGGATTAATTTCATAAATTTAATCCGAATTTTTGTAGTTTAATTTCATTTTTGAAAAGATTTCTTAAACGTCGGTTTCGTATTAAAGTCGTCAATTTGCGTTTTTCAATCTTTGTAATTAAAAGTTTCGGCGAAAACTCAAGACTGCAGATTCGGAGAAATGCAAAAAAGTTTGCAATTGCAAATCAGATTGCAGAATAAATTCCAGCTGGGTCATCTTACTAGAAGCCAAAGAAAATTGAAAACGATATTCCATATTGATCAAGTAGTAAAAAGACAAGTTTTCGATTGAGAGTTGGAAGACATTTCCCCCCCCCCTTTCTTAAAAATGCAAACGATCTCATATCCTTTCCATTTACATAATTCATGTTGAATTAAATATTCTATTAACCGCATGTGCTTGATCTCAGAAATTTAATTTTTTTTTCAGTTTAAAATTAAAGATCCATTTTTTAAGAAGGGAAATGATGTAGGTTTAGTCGTTTTTTTAAATAAATCCGACTAAATGTCGTGTTTTAGTGTGTAAATATGTGGGATGTTGATATTTGAGAACGGATAGTTTGATTATATTAATAGAGGTTGAATCTGGTTGTAACGAATACAACGAAAATCTCGTTATAACGAAATTTCTTCGAATTCATAATAGAAATCCTTTATAATGGACCTTACAATGAAAATTTTGTTGTAATGAAGATATTTTTGGGTCTCTTGGGGTTCGTTGTAATGAGATTCTATCTGTATTTAATTTCTCAGAAATACAGTGCATTCTTGCTGATATTATTACATCAGCATAATTTTTGAAAAAAATTAACTTGAAAATTGTAAAAATTACTTGATGAATGACAAAATAATGAAGATTTCTGGGAAATGATTAAAAATTCTTTAAATATTATAAGATTTCTAAGAATTTTATTAAATATTATAAGATTTCTTGAGAATTTCTTTAAATATTATAAGATTTCTTGAGAATCTCTTTGGAATTTCAATATTTGTTTTAAAGAAATCACTTAAAATTTAAATTAATTTAAATTAAAATTTACATTTAAAAAAAAAAAAACTGCAATAATCCTTTAAAAATTATACAAACTCCCAAACTCATAAAAATTCCTTCACCATAAAAAAACCCACCTCACAACTTCCCCAAACAACTTCAAACATAAAATTCCTCCAATTTTACAGACATTTTAAAAATTCTGCACAGATTCTCCGTAACTCAACTCCTCCACCCACAAAATTATTCATTGAAATTCTAAGAAACTTTCATTGAGCACACACAAACACTCACATCTCCCTGGAATCCCGCTAGCAATTCCATCAAACTCCCAGCAATTTGTGATCCAGCAAAAATAAAAAGCAAAATCCCATATATATGGTTAATAATATTAAGTATACCTAATATTATTAACCCCAATCCCATCCATCATTTGTTTAAGAGCTTACTAAAGATCAATCCAATTTAATTAGCGACCCCAAGTCCCATCCCTTCACTTGCCATTACATTTATTACATTTGTTGTATGCCCGAACCGCGGCATCAGCTTTAAGTTATCAAATCACTCCCGTATACATCTTATCACAAAAAATATCAAACTTATCATCAAAAAATATCATACGTGGTATATATAAACCTTCAATTATATCGTCAGAGAAACCGCTGGCAATCATACTTGAAAGACGAGCTCGGTTCAAGATTATTACAGAAAAGTGTCAATTTAGCAGTTTGGTGGCTTGCGAGATTATAGCACTTAGAGCTAAAGAAAACTTTCATCTTTTTAGATAACTTTCCCTCTCCAGATTGGGAGATAAAGGCGAAATGAAGTTGGGTTGCACATACTTATTATGTGGTTCGGCTCCCGATAATCTACCAACCGTATCGAAGGGGAAACAGCGGTGTGACAGATACTTAACCGAGTCTTTTATTTTTCGTCTGATAAAAGTTTGCTTTGGCATCCGTTGTTGATGGGGAAAACAATTAAGAGATCTCACTATTATTGCACTGCGTGGAGTAACAGTTTCATGCTTTGCTGCCTTTTCAAGCGAGTAAAGATGACACTTATAATTGAGTTGAGATTCCAGAGTTTAGGCTACTCTTCACTCGCTAATGTTTATACAATTGGTTCTCTCTAGGAAGCATAAAGCATGAAAGTACCAAAGTAAGAGACCAATAACAAGAAAATACTTCCCCAACAGCCAATGAATTTGTTTATTGTCTCAGCATAAAGTCTGAACAACTGAACTCATGAAGTATTTGTGATAACAAATATATATCATTATACTTGCTAGTGAGAACTAGTCTTAATCTGATGTATAACAAAAGCACCAATAATCTCAAATACACGCAAAGCTTCCTCTGTCGATTTTCATTACGATGAAATGTGTGAGCGACTTTGTATCTTCTTTGAATTAGGGTTTCAATTACAACCGGATTCTGTTGGGCCGGAAATTGATTGTATCACATAATTAAATGGATAAAATTACCCATTTGTTGATTAATAACAATAAAGTATAAAGCAATGTCGTGGTCAAAAAGCCCATTAGATTACAATGTTTGACAATAATTTTAGATATTTTCACAAACCAAAATTCTCACTTGTACCTTTGATCAATAGTAACATAATATTTTTTTATTGTGATTTAATGTGAGTACTTGAAATCAATGTTATAAAATCCAATGGTGGAAAGCTAGACAATCCTAGAAAACAATGGTAAGTCTTCTGAACTTGATCGAAAAGGAAATAAGTGAAATCACACATAAAAAGTAACTTGTCCAGGCAGTTAAACAATACCATAAAATAAGTATAAAAATCAATGTTTACATTGCAAACTTTCATGCTAAAAGTGACAGCTTTGACCTGGCATTGTGCTCAGAGGTTAACTGAATACTGCAAATGCGTTTCTGTTTATTTCAACACTGGGATCAGTAGCCAACGTGTTTCTAAGCTACAAAAGCAGTCAAAAGAATACAGAATAATTAAATCAATTTAATTATTTAATAAAATCTCAACCGCTAATAACAACCTCTTTTTATAATTTTTATAATTTCACGTATAATTTACAACCACGCGTGCATGGATTTTTGAATTACAAGTCCATAAATGTCATTGACCACATCACCAGTGATATATGTGTAAAATTATCCATGGATGTAGATCTCTGGATAAACTGGATAAACAGAAACCTGATTAATGAAAACAGTTCGAAAAATTTTTCAAACTCGCTCGTCAATCCAAATTGATTGGCACCTGGATTTAGATCGAGATCAAGGCTTAGTTTGATACCACAACAAACTACATTTCCAATCAAATCGAATCCAGTAACAAAAATCCTCAAAACAATATTTACCTCTTCAATCCTTGCTGATCTTCATCACAACTTCACTTGCAGACCCCCGATCACCGGATCATCTCAAGATAAAACCATAAATCCCTTGAAAACAGCATTTTCTCTTTTACTCGATTTTCAAAACGCCATCTTCCTTTTCCTGCATCACAACGCTGGATTTACATATTTGATCCAGTCAAGTGATGAAAAGTTAATGCATGAATGAAAAGTGAAGTTTCTCCTAAACTAATTTTCATGTCCAGCTAAAAGAGCGGAGGGATTTCCATCAGTTCATCACCTTCTCTCAAATACTTTGGCTTTCATCCATATGGCAAGAACAGTACCGCAGCTACATGAGCCAAGGGAATACCACTAGAAAGAGAAAGTGGAAATGGAGAAAGAAAAAAAACAACGAAAAAAAGGGAAAAGAAGGACAAAGATTGCTGTTTGTTTCTTCCTATGGGATGTTTGTGCGTTCCCAAAGATGGGGTCGAAGACCAGAAGAGTAAATAGTCCACTGAATTATTAATATCCTAATTTTATACAGCACAGATGACATGAGGGGGAAACGTAATTGGTTTCATGTGTCATGTAAGAAACTCCCTTTGTCTTTTTGTGGAAACTAATATAAACAAGAATTAATTGAATTTCCTTTGATTTATGATTTAATTACGCGATTTTATTCATCTCAAATGTTTGTTTTATTTCTTTTTCTTGTTTTTAGGTCAAATTATTTGTTTATTGTGTTTTTATTCTGGCCCTTTGAATTATTTAGGCAGTTTGTGCATTAAATTTATTAATAAATGATGATAAGATGGATTATTTAGTTCTTTCAAGAGATGGCGAAATGAATGTTTCATGCGGAATAAATGAAGATTTTTTTATTTTTAATATGTCAAGTCATACATTCTTGTTGAATGTGTAGAAAGCAGTAAACAACTTTAATATTTCCTTTTTCATGTGAGTTTCTGAACTAATAGCTCTTTCGAGTGAGAAAGATTATTTCAATTTCTATTATAATATTTGTTGGATGAAAAAAGAAAACAGTGCGAACATAAGAGTATTGAAAAGGGTAAAATTAGATGAGGAAGAAAGTTGGCTTTGCTGTTCAATTTTTTTCGCGGTAGAAAATAAGCTCAACAGCTGTTGTGTTTGTTTTGTACTGGGGTACCTAATTAATTTTTTATCCACTTCCTTTGCCGAGCAAAGCGGTATTATAAATAGAGATCTTGCGGAATTGCTTGTTTGTCACACTTTGGTACAGTTGGCATCGTCAATATTTTGTTTGCCCTTAAAATAAGCTTTGATAAGCCTTAGCTCACTTTTAACAGTGCGCTGCTATTTGGAACAGACTTAAATGGCAGTCAACTTTCTACTTCACACTGTATCCTTTTACAATTGGCTTTCAACATAGCGGAAGTCGGTACCATATAAGGACAAAGAATTTTTTGGCATTATTGTCATGCCCATGACTTTTCATCATGATTTGCGAAGTAAAAACGAAATAAATAAAAGACTTATTCCTTTTGTTTACATTTCAAACTAACACCCACAACTCTTCCTATAATAATTTAAATTACTAACAATCAATTTACTTAATACCATGAATAAACAACAATACCATTACCATGAATCACGCAATAAGAAATACACAGACGTGCTCCAAAAGGATAAAACAATTATTGATGAATTTCTTTTACAATTTTACAAAATCTTTGCAAATTTGCAATCAATAAGATCAAGGGTGAGGGCAATTCTGAGTACTGCCTCCGGTGCAATGTATTGACCCACATACCAATTATAATTGAAATCCTAACAAAATATCCAAAATTACGACCAAATCCATTAGTACACAATTCACCTAGTTCTTAAACAGCTCTACAATCTGCTAACTTGTCAGCAAATATTAGCACATTCTGTTTTAAATCGAATAAGCAGAATGGGAAAAGTGTGGTTTTATTGACAGGACTGGCAGTGAATAAAGATAACACACGTGTGTTAAATTTTAAACAACATTTTTATAAATATAACAGCAAATTCTCACATATAAAACATAGAAAAGAGCAATTGTTCTCTCAACAACTTTATTAAAACACGTCAATGCTAGCGTGCCTTTTGACAAAGCGAGAAGCGTTATTTATAACGTAAGTATGGTTTTAATTCAGCCATACAATTTCTCATTACTTTTTCTATTTTTTCGACTCGTAATTACTTTTAGAAATGCAGAAACAAGATATAAACAGAGATAAGCAAAAAATTTATTCCGACAAGTGACAATTATCGATCTGAGCGTTTGCTACAAATGTTTGCTGTTTCAAATTGCGTGTCTGTGCGTAATTTGTTTCTATATTAAACGCACTCAAACCATGAAAATTGGTTTTATTTATTCAGTGTAATGAATTCTCCAGCACAAAATGAGAGATACCTGATAAACGTTCGCATCGGCAGTGATAAAGACTTTATTTACAGAGAAAATTCGAGTTGCAGTGACTTGAAAATCGGTTTGCAAAGTTCAAAGTTTGTTGTTTCTACACGCCGAATATATTTTAAACTTAATCTCAGCAAACAGTCCGTTTTTCTTTGCTTTCTCATCGCCCCTTATCTTTGAAGCAATATTTTTTTCCTCTTTTCAGATCACCGTTCAGGCCCGTTCTTACAGTCATCGTTTGATTCATTGAGCTAAGCCGCGAGCATCAATCAATCAATGTTCTCTCAAGTCTTTATCTTTTTATTTAGTGGTAGATTAAATCGATTATAGTTGTAATTAAAATCGAAAGCTTATAAAACAATTACCACATAGTTAAGTCTCGTTTGTGCATCGCATAAATATCGAATGCAATTTAGTGGGGTCGAAAGTTTGTGGGTTTTTTTTAGTTGGTTGGTCTTGTATGTTGTTAGGGCGTGTTTTATTGCTAGTTTTATAGTGATGAGTTGTGATAGGAGAAACAAAATGGCGGGTCGGTAGCCTTTAGATACGATGTTTGCAATGTCGTGTTTTTTTTTTCTTCTGTATTTTATTTCAATTAAATTTTATTGTAATTTAGCAGAATGTTGCAATAATTTGTAACATTTTAGCTGAATTTTGCAACAATTTATAAAGAGTTGTAATAATATTGCAACAATACTTCTAATTTTAAAAGTTAGAAAAATTTAACAACAAAAAAAAAGTTTGCTATAAATTAAAAGAATTTCAGTTTAATTTTCCGAATTTTCATAAAAATCAATACTAAAATCCTAATTTTTTACTACAACTAATATCTACAACATTAAACGTAATTCAATCACACAAACGCAACTCATTCAATCTTCGCAGTTTACTTACAAACCATCTTCACAATTTAATTTACCCGCCCTGAAAAAACTTTTGAGCTGAAAATTGGAATTAATGAAATTTCAGCTCGAGCCCTAAATGCAATCAATTCTGAACCCATGCAATTCTGAGGTGTCACTTACCGACTCAACAACCCACAACATTTTTAAATTAAATATATTACATCGTAACCGTTATCCTGATCTATTATTAATGGCAATAAAAACTCTAATGTCATTACTTCCACTCTTTTATTCCCAATCGCCACCAACAAAAGCGCCATTGCGTCTCTCAGGTGTTAACTAAAACTTGAGGTGTTTCATGACGTGTTACTATGACAACTCACCAATTCCAGCCCCGCATTCAATAACACTGAGGTTACTTTTTCCTCTTTTTCTCAAGCTTTATGTAACTAACGAGATTAATTACATTTGCCAAAATTCTTGTTACCTTTTCAAAATTCTAAGTGCATTAAGTGCAAGATTAAGTGGAAAATGTGTGCGAAAATAGAAAAAATTGCGCATTTCCTGATAGCCAATAAACAAATATGAAATAATACGGCGAAAACAATAGGTTGACATTGAGAGCCGGCACGTATTACTATTCTTTTCGCCTGCATTTCACATAGTTTACCAAACTTTCATAACCACACAAGCGAAAAATCCACACACTGCTGCATTGGATGACATTTACGCCTTTCTCACTATGTTGCTTTGCATGGATTTATTCCGCAATTTATGGCAGTAATTTTATTTTATATCGGAAAGTCTGTTATAAATTTCGGAGCCACTAGAAACGCCGCTGCTCACACCGGATTGCTCAGGCCTAAGTACATCAAATCACTCATGCACTCTTGGCCTGAGATGTTCAAAAGATGCTTTTTTCGAATTCTTCTTCAATAGCGTTAAGGTAGATATTGAATTAAGTAGCTTTTCAGCTTGATTTATTCCTCTAAACAAGGTAATGTTTAAGTATTTTAAGCCCCTTTTCCCGGTCAACGTTTTAAATATTCACGTCGTAAAATAATTTATGAATATGGCACCGTATCTAGAATTTGATTTTAATTCAATCATTTTTTATTTTACGGTTTGTACACATACACCAGATGTATAATTTTTATTTTATGATTTTTACGCTCGTTTAACGTG
>JAQIXT010002307.1:0-11334 GCA_034700445.1 Stenotaenia linearis | reverse complement strand
ATAAATATCAATTTCCCTTTCAGTATCAAAGAAACTCTGTAAAAATTCGTCACAGCCATTTCCAAAACTATCACAGACATATTTGGCAAAAAATAAATTAAAAAAAATAAAAATCGAAGATTTGGCAATTTATTCATTAATTTAGCACATTTAACCCTGAGATCACTCCAAAATTTTCCAACAAAAATCAAAACTATTCTCAATTTAAAATAAAAATCAATTTACTACAGATGTCAAACTATTTCGTACATTAATCCACACTTTGGACGGATCTTTAAATCTCCTCTCCTGCACACAAATAAGAAAAGCAGGGCGAGATTCCATTAAATTCCCCCCGCATTATCACCAAGAAAAACGAGACATTTGTTTTTTAAATACAACAATAATAAAATGGACGGGTTGGAGCGTTTTGCCAGTTCCAGCGGTTCACTGAAACTGACGCAAATCGTTCAATCCACTGGCAGTGATGGTTCCATGAGATTGTGAGTAGCTGTGAAGACTCGCTTTCGGCGCTCCGACGCTCGACACGTTGCTATAGTTGCCGAACTGTTTTTTTCCGTACATGGGCTTGGTCTTTTCTCTAGTCCCTGGCAGAGTTTTGGCCGGTGCCGGCTGCAACGAGACGGTTGACAGAGCAGGTCGACAAACATGCAATTGCGAGGAATTTGTCACCTTGCTGCAGTTTGCACGATGGTCACGTAAGACCACTGAATTTCGTGAGCCGACTGCACCGAGTGCTTTTATCGTCGTCGTTGCCATTGTTGCCGAAGGAGCCGACAAGTTGCGGTGAGGGCGGACGAGAGGAACGTTGAGTGTGTTGTTGTGGACACTCACCTTATAAGGAAAAAAAAGTTTATTTTAATTGAGTTGATGTCAGGTAATAATCATTTTAGGGTTTCTGTTGTCAATGATAACATTTTCCCTGCATATAATAATATTTTTCAAAACATTACTTACTGTATTATTCGCTGGTTCGTACGACTTAAGACGTGTTGGAGTGATAACTCTACTTTGCGATCCTACTAATTAAATAATAAAAAAAATTTATAAATAACAAATTCAATTTTTTTACTACTATTTCTCATACCAGGCACTTTAGTATGTACCCCTACAGCTGAACCGCTTCTAGCCCTATTTGTACACTCGCTCACGCTCTTGTGTCTCGCATGACTGGAAGAATGTGACGTTCGCGCATTATCACCCGTCCCCGTTGTGGCACTCGCGGGTCTCTGCATAGCCTGAACTTGACGACTGATATGTTGACGTTCTAAACGCCTTCTCCTTTCCTGCATTTTGCGCTCGTGTATCATCTAAAAAAAATTTTTTTTTTTAAATTTCAAAATTTTCTCTAAAATTTAATATTATCCATCTTACCTCGTAGAGTTTATTCCTGTACTCGTCGACGGTTAGTTGCACACTATCGCTTAGTGGTGGTAACACGTCATACGTCAATGCTTGTTCTTCAGCGGCATTATGAAATCTGTATTAAATAAAAACATTTAAAGATTTAACGATTTTTTCGGTTAGTCGTATACTCAATATGTGATTAAATTTTGTATGTTGAGGATTTAGTCAAACTCAAACCAAAAAGCGCTAAATCTCTCATAATTTCATAAATTACCGTGCAACGTAGGGATGTTCGAGAGCTTGCTCTGCCGTCAATCTTCTCTCGGGATTAAAATTTAACAATTTGTTCAATAAATCTAAGGCATCTTCTGGTGAATTTGGAAGTAATTCTCGGAGTGGGCAACGAGCTCTTAAAAATGCATCAAAATTATTAAAAATTATGTTCGAAAAAAATTTTTTTTTTTTTTTAAAATTACTTATTTGAAGCACGTTCCATCAGTGATAAAGCGTAACCTGAACATATACTGTCAATATCTGTGATTTTTAAGAGAAAATATCAAATATTTGTTAGTTTCATTGATTTTGTAATTTTTTAAAAATCGAAACCTGTTTTGCTCGGTGGTTGAATGGCACTCATAATTTTTTCGATCTGATTTAATGTCGAGGTTCCGGGAAACAGTGGCTTTCCAAGAATCATTTCACCCAAAATGCAACCTAGACTCCACGTATCGATGCCTTTGGTATACCTTTTAATGAGAAAAGGATAAGCAAGTTAACAAAAACAAGCAAAAACATATTTTAACGAAAAAATGCATTAAAAAACCGAATTTTAAGACAAAACACCAAATTATTACAAAAGTTTGGTGTTTGATTTTTAAAATTTTGATTTTTTAACTCCAAAAATCACAAAATTTTCAGAAAAAACAAAAAAATTTCAACAAAACTCCAAAATTTTTAGATGAAATACAAAGAAAAAAAAAAATTTGATTAAAAAAACCACAAAAAAAAAAAAATTTCGTATTTAAAAAACTAAATATTATTATTAAATTGTTTAACAAATTATTAATGAAGAATTTGGAATTAAATCAAGATTATTATTCTTTTTCTTCATATCTTCTAATTAAATATTTACTTTTTTGAAGCGAGTAAAATTTCAGGAGCGCGATACCATCTCGTGGCAACGTATTCTGTGAGAGCGGGATCTCCCTGGTCATCTCGGTCGATCTGGGAGAGCGACCGAGCTAAACCAAAATCAGCTATTTTTACAAAGCAGTCGGCATCTAATAAAATATTGGATGGCTAAAAAAAAAAGTTTTTTAATTTTTTAATTTTAAATTCATTCAATTTCTTTAATTTAATAAATCCAACCTTTTGGTCCCGATGCAACACGTTTCCAGAATGTAAATATTTTGTGGCTTTAAATAACTGGTACATTATATATCGTTTATGAATATCTTTCAAAATATTTCCTCTCTTAATTACATTATGAAGATCAGTTTCTAACAAAAAAAGATTTTTTTAATTCAAAATATCACGCGACAAACACGTGCACAATAAAGTGTACACTCACCCATAAATTCGAAAACGAGGTATATATCACGATCATTATCGGCTTTGAGCACATCGAGCAGTTTGATAACATTCGGATGATTGCCAAATTCTTGAAGAAACATAATTTCCCGAAACGTCCGCTGTGTAAGCACAAAAAAATAAAAATAATTTCGCTTCCAAAACAAAACCAAACTTACTTGAGCATCTGTTTGGTTCCTGAAAGCATCAAAAATTTTTTTTACAGCTACGACTTCGCCAGTTTTTCGATTAATAGCTTTCCATACAATCCCATACGCCTTTTTACAAGAAAATTTAAAAAATTAAAAATTAAAAAAAATGAATAAAATTCAAAACCGGCATTTTTTGTGCGATGTCACCCGCTTCTATCGACACCAAACTCGGTTTTACTTTCGAAACTCGCACAACTTACTCCTTTTCCCAGACGTTTTTTAATCTCATACTTCTTGGTGATATGCGAGTCGACCTCGCTGATGTTGTCGGTCATTATGATGTTGTCATTTCACTCAAAGCTCCGAACTCGCAGTCGCCATGGTTGCTTCAGTCACCTTCTCTGCTTCCTCGGACAAAAAAAAGTTCGATTCAAAAAGTCGTATTATCTAATCAATTTCGCTCATCTTACGTTCATTATAATCTAAAATTCATTTGGAATTTTAAAAAACAAACTGATTAAAATCACTAATAAATTCTATCACGTCTGTTACTGTGGGAAATATCGGTAAAAAGACATTCGGTTGATGAATACATTTAATTGTTTGGTTAAATTAATCGTTATTTGACGTCATTAGTTTGGGTCGTTGTCATGACGACGGCTTTTGCTATGGTGGTGTGGTGTTAAGGTGACAGCTGTTTGAATTTTATTTTTTTATTATTGAAATTGAATAATATTTGGGTGATTGTGTGCGGTTTTGTGTGGACAGACAACTTTAAAGGGTGTTTATGTTGGCGTAGACGAAAGGAGAGGGATTTTCTGTTTTCGTTGCAAATATTTCCGGCATTTGGTCGAGCAGTGACATTTGTAGTCACAAGAATAAACGAACGAGCAGCGCGGAACATGAAACACCTGTCAACGTTTTTGCTCTCTGCCACGAGTGGGAGTGATGAGAGTATTAATAAGTTTAGTGGGTCTTGTGATTTTTTTTTTTTGGTTTTGATAACATATATTTTAATGTTGAATTATTGTATTTGTTGTTTTAAGTCATGAGAATGTATTTTTTTTTGGGAATAAATGGAATTTATGTGATGTGGAAGTCGTTTACTGAGTTACACTAAGGTCGAGGGCCAAATGGTTCTGAATATGATTTTCTGTATTCTAAGAGAAGAAATTATTTCAGAATTTTCTGTTGAATTTGCAATCTTTAGATTTTTCAGGCAAAAAATTTAACTCTTAATTCAATATGTGTCAAAGACATGGACTTTTTTATTCGGAATCCATTTAATTTCGAAATTTTAAATAGAAAAATCTGATGTCATATATAGAAGTGGTAAAAACGTGACTATTTCTTAGAAAATTCATCACAAATTCTAGTTTTTCAAACAAAATTCAGTAGGAAGTCAATTTTTTCATATAAAATTCATCAAAAACACCATTTTTCATACAAAATTCGCTAAAATTTTGTTAAAAATAGAAAATAAAACAAATTTTGCTATATTTTGGAAAAAAATCTTAATCAGAATTCCAGAAATCCCACCCATATAGAATCAATAAAAATTCCAAATTATTCTCATTAATTTTGCTATGAAGTATCCCTCTAAACAAATCTTGGTTTCCAGTTACTTCCGACCGGAAAGATTTAAAAAATTAACTTTGGAAATCCCGAGTTAAGAGTGGATTAGCTTAGTGACACATCTGTCACCAGCTGTTTAAAAAATAAAACACTTTAACCTCAATTCCATACTCCATTGTTGATTTCACGAGTGATTTCATCAAAGTCCGCTCCTTTTTTCATCAGAACTAATAAATTTCAAAACTATCAACAAAACTATTTATCAACACACAACTGATAAGAATATTTCATTTAAACCATCCTTTAATCAACATTTGGATGATGAACTATGAATTCTAACCTATTCTAAATAAATATTATCAAAACTCGTAAACTCTGCCTCAAACCTCAAACTGATAAAATCTTAAACCGGAAGTTATGTCATTCCTCTAAACTCCTAAAAAACCCAAACCAAACAAGTTCAAATTTCCATTTCTCACTACTCTATTACGCCGTATTATCAATGGGACAGTTTAAAAACAGATCTGTACTTTCTTTTTTAAACACGATCACTTTCTCGCGTCCCTTGTTAGTAACTCGAGACGCGCAGGACACCCACCGTGCATCATTCAAGAGCTGATCTTCACTGGATCATCGCTGGACCCCTTTTACCCTCAATCCCCCCACACTTCCAGCAGCTGCAAAACCCATCAGGGGGCCATAACAACATAAACCCCCCAACTTTTGATTTAGGATTAGGATTTTGCCACTTTGGTTACAACAAATTGCCATAAAAACAGAGATGACAGCTCTTAAATGATGTAGAAAATTGATGAGCATTGATGAAAAGTGTGTCAATTGCTTAAAACTGAGACTAAATTTTGTTTATTTCTGTTTGATACAATGTTGACCACTTCCTTTTTCTTTGTTGCTGAAGTTTGTTGATGTAACAAACACAACAAACTGAGAAAACTATAAGCACGTGCTGGATGTTTGAAATCAAAAGAATTCTAAAATTTTGTGTTAGAAAATCGTAATTTCTTTAATTTTTTTTTATTGTTCTATTTATTTAATCAACATGCCAACAGTTGTTGCTTCGAATTGTTTGTTTGTAACACATTTAAATTTCTTTTGCTCTTATTCTTCTTATTAAAAAAACAAACAAGTCATGGAGTGTCGGTGAAACTCTTCATCTGTTGTTTACTAGCATCAAAGTTACAACGATTTGGATACGCACAACTAGAATTTAATGGCTCTACGAGTTGAAAATAATACTGCATGAAAGTGAAGTTTACATGTGTAAAAATATTGTAAAATGTTGTTTTTGTGATTTACAATGATTGTTAAACAACTTGTTTCACATGCTGTTTATGCGGGTTGTAATACAACACCTTACTGAATTATTTTACAATGTTTTTACTATTGTAATAGCCACTTTGACAGTTATTTAACAATTTTTAAAACTATTGAAGATGTAAAGTGTTTACTGATCGTCCTGGACTAAAGTAAACAAAACTCTAAATTAGGAATTTGCAAAGATGAAATTATTGTAAAAATATTATATTTTATCAAAAAATAATTTATTTTCAATAGTTTTACAAAAGTAATCTAGAAACTGTCTGTAAATTGCAAATAAATGCCAATAAGCTTAAAATTAAATTTCACAACAAATTAAAAAAATTACTTGCAAGATTGTAAAACTCTTCCGTAAATGAATTGTATAGTTTTATTGTCACTATCAATTTACAATTGAAATACTTCAATAATTTTACAATTATTTTGCAAGCCATTTACTCTTGTAACTTCACTTTTCATGCAGTGTAAAATGTTAAGCTGAGAAAGCATGTTTCAGTTCCTCCTCATTTGAGACTAGGTATTTTGTCTTCACACTGGACAAGTCGCGCGCTCTTTTAACCTATCGTAACTTATGTCAGTACTGAAGATGTTTATCGAGTTTACGCAATGCAAGTCTCAAATACCAATGCTAGGCCTAAGATTCTACTCACTTAATCCCATCAAACTAAAGTATCGAATATTATAAATCATTTTTTATTAATAAAAAGTATTTTAACTCATCTTAAACTTTAGAAATAAAATTAAACACATTTTAACTGATGTTTAAAAGTAAATTGAGATCACAGTTTCTTTTTCTTTTCTTTTGGCTGTGATGTTGACAAGATGATGATTTTATCTACACAAAACTTTTCAAGGCGACTGCAAAGTGGAAACAGTTGATTGGTTGGGACAATTTCTCGTTCTTGTTTTAAGCAATGCGATTGGTCGATGGGAGGTGGCTAAAGAAATGATGCTGAAAGAAAAAGAAGAAATCACTTTGGAATAGCACCACTTAAAAACTCATCTTCGCACCATTCGAATTAGAGCAATGGAATTACTACCAATAAGTTCATTTTGTGTTTGAGAAAGCTACAGAATTCAAGGTATGTTAGCACTATTGCAAGAGTTTGATGAAAATTTTATATTTTAAATTAATTTAAGATGGTTAAACGAAAAAGAGACAACTCATCTCTGTGTAGAGAAAAACCAGTGCAAAGAAACGCAGCAAATGCTCGAGAACGTGCACGAATGAGAGTTTTAAGCAAAGCTTTCTGTCGTTTGAAAACAACTCTTCCATGGGTCCCAGCAGACACAAAACTCTCCAAATTGGACACTTTACGATTGGCTGCGTCGTACATAGCGCATCTCAGGCAAATTCTAAGTGAAGACACATCTGAGTCATCAGTCATTCATCCTCTAAACCTGGTAATTCATTTATAAGTTAATTTTTGATGTTTTTTTATTGGTTTGGAAAAAGTTTTGTTTGTTTGTTTTGTGGGTTTTTTAATGGGTTTTGGTTAAGTTTTTTTTCCCTAACACTCTTCTTTTTTATTATCTTTATCTAGACGTGGCCATTTTCTTTCAATGCTGTCCGTTTGTCTGATTCTGAAATGGAATCTGAATCAATTAATCTGCAACAAAGTTCATCATATTCTATGCAAATCGACAATTACTCAACAGATATGCAACAATATGGAGAAATAGGATGAAGAGATTATTGATAATTAGGCCTAAAGAGTTACTTATATTATAGGCCTAAAGTGCCTCTTTTCTCTTATTTCTACAAAAATAAAGGTTTTTAAGTGATTTATGTTATGTATAATCTCAAGTTGCAATATGTAATAAAGAACTTAATTTATTTTTATATTATTCATTGTGAATTGTTTTTTAGAAAAGTAGTTTGTAATTGATTACAGAATATTATGTTGTTTTAAGTGTTTTTAAAAATAAACTTTTATAGAATCATAATATTTTTGGTAGATTGTGTTTTGTTTTCTTATAGGGTGAGGTTAGAAGCTACTGGTTTTCCCCTCACTTGACCATGCAATGCAATAAATACAAAAATACAATACGAGTTAATGAAACTAAAATTTTGATGTATCCTTCACATAAACGATTCGCTACTACGTTAAATGTATAAATTTAAGACAATACAGATTTTATTGATTTTTTTAAAGAAAAAAGAAGCTTATTGATGTTTTTCTGTCGTCTGTAAAGCAAAATTCAATTCAGAATAAACTCCGAGTTAAAGCGCTGTAAGATTGTGCAATAATCACATTAATATAGCTTCTTAAGAAGGCACTTTATCGGAAGGCCCAGTGGTCTAGGGGTATGATTCTCGCTTCGGGTGCGAGAGGTCCCGGGTTCAAATCCCGGCTGGGCCCCAATGTGATTATTTTTTTGTCAATTGATTTGATTTTTTCTTCTATTTCCTTTATCAACACGGTTTTATTTTCCTTTCTCTAAAATTTGCACAATATAGAAAGAAAGAATTTATTTTTTAATCATAGAATCCTGTACACGGAACTACCGTATGTTACGATATGATTGAATAAAAATAGAACACAATAGAACGTGAATCATCTGTAATTGAACTTATATCGAACTTTACATCTCAAATAAACAAATATACGTTAATCTACACTAGTTGGATTCATTATAAACACTAAAATTGTGAAATCGCCGAGAACAAAATCAGTAACAAAATGGCGCCCGACAAATATCGCGTTCTTCTTCACCGAAATTCTCATTTCTCTTAATTACCGTGTAAATATTTTACTATTCTTTTAATTAGATTTCAAGAATAACCCTCAGAGACACTCGTTCTTATTAAATACACCCGCATTTTATTTTAATTTCAAGATAAACAAAGCAAATCCACTTCGTTATAAAAACTCAACAAGGTAGTTTGGCAAACTGCCACCAGATGCCATATCGTTCCAAACTCAGGTGGCACAATCGATTATTTATTTAAGTGGACGTTGAAAGAATCGATAAAGTGTTGTTTTAAGATATGTGCCCAAATTATCGATATAAAATCCTGTATATCGTTATAGTAGAACAAAAATCGATTTTTAATTGTATGAAAGTTCTGGAAAGACCCGGAAGGGGGTGACAAAGCTTATATAAGAACCGAACGCAAAATTTCAGTTATTCCACTTTTGGAGGCGGAATCGTGAGTATGGACCTGCGAGATCAGTATTGACAATTTTTTGTTTTTGTCAGAGTGACGTTTTGATTCTTTTTTAGTCGATTTGTTTATAGTTTTTGTTTATTTAATATTTAGTAATTTTTTTTTATAAGAAAATTTTTTAAAGTTTTTATTGAATTTCATTTAGTTTCGCATTTAAAGGCGTTTTGATTAATTTTTATTAGAATCAAACCGAAATTCCTTCTAAAAAGGGGGTTAACCGTTATGAAATTCAGAGATTGAGATTTGGTTCGCGAATTTCATGTGGAAACAAAATGGCGGTCATAACGACACCGTGTTCCATATTAGAACGTGTGAAAATAGGCTTGCACAACCATGACGCAATTTCTCAAAACTTCTCATCTCTTAAAAAATTCTCGACTTAACTTGCAGGCACGAGTTTGTAAGAGGGCCACGTATCGTAAGTTGGTTTATTTTGTTGTCGAGTCGGATTTTTTTCCCCATTACAGCTTCTTGTGTCGTGAATTCACTACTGTAACTTGAAGTCTACTGATTTCTAAGTGTGTGCACTGGTATGTAAGTTGGTAACGTAGTATCAAGGTGAATTGGGTACATTTTACTTGTTACAAGTATGTTGCATGTGTAGTATTTTGGATATTGTGCTTTTTTTTCCTTTTTGTTGCCGATCCGATCTATTGCAGGGCACTTGGGCTATGGCGTGCGTGGCGAATGCTAAAAGTAGAAGCAGCTTGTTTGGGTGTATTATTACCGTTAACCTTAATTCATCGCTTGTCATCTCTAAAAAACAAAAACAAAACACCAAGTGGGTATATTGCTTGTCATTTCATTCGGTAACACAAATCTATTGTAGTGAATGAAGATAAAACGGAAGTGTGTGAACGAAAAATAGGAAAAATGAAAACTTGTCGCTTAAAAACACGAATCACCTTTTCTGTGGAACATTCTTTTGTCACCCGGTCTCGCCCGCAAAAATTTTGGAGTGAAAAAAGCCGGTCTAACAAACATGGTGTCTTGTAACAACTTTTATATATTTTCAAATATATAACGGAAAAAGCATGTTTACAAGGGGGGATTACATGTAGGGGTAAATATCGGGGGGGATAAATTAATTTTTTTTTTTTTATATTATAGAAAAGATTTTAGGTTTTTGACTTTTGTTAACCTAGCGAGGCTGTTAAGTGAAAAATTTAAAATTCTGCCAACCCTTTCTACACCTGCCCTGAAACTAACGGTTGAGATGTAATTCGTCTTATTCGTAAGAATAAATGAAGTGGATGAGTAAGAGTTTGTTTTCCCAATTTTTTTTTTTCATTTCTGTGGGGTTTTGTCGATTCATCGGGGAGGGAGGAGTTTGAATTTTTCTTTTAGTACTTCGTTATAGGTCCTTCGAGTTGCTGTTGTGTGAATTTGAGTTGAGAAAGTGTCTACTGTGGAGTTTAATGGAAAATATATAATCATAAGTATCGTTTTGTTGATTGCGAGGGGAGGTTAATGTGTTTTCGTTGTGTAACGACAGGAATTTTCAATTCCATAATGGCGGTTCTCCATTGCTCGTTTCGAAGAGGAAAGTGGTGTTTAAAGCTTTCTTAGTGTTTAGTTTTGTAAAGTTTGTCTTAACAACCCCAATCTAAAGGAATATAAGGTATGTTTATATATTTTTTGAAATTTGAATTCGATGGGGGGGTCATAAAGTGGGGAAGAGAAGTTTTTTTTATTTATTAGGCGGCTCGATGTAAAAAGCAAAACAAAAGTGGCGGTTTTGAAAAGGGGAAATTGGAATTTGGAATTGGAAGTTGATGAATTATAGGTAAAAAACATTTTTTGGGTACATAAAGGGGGAAATGTTTTTTTCTGTAGGTCGCGTGCGTGTAGGCGTTAACGTTTAAGTTGAAGAGGAATTTGTAAACTGTGGTATGTAAAATGTTAAGGTCTTCCTATTTTGTGGGGTTTTTTTGTGGGAGGTGGGTGGGCAAAAAACTTGTTCTTAGTTCTTTGTAGGTGTCCTCCTGTTCTTGCCACGAAGGGGATTTGACCATTGTGTAAGTTTGGATACGAATGGTTGTGCAAGCTTGTCAATACTGATCTGGTTCATATTTATATTGTTTTGATTTGTAAATCCAATGTTGAATTGGTCGAGCTGTTTAAGCTTGTTGGTGAGGAATTATGGTGTGGCTATAAGGGGATGGAGGAGGCCACTTAAAATTT
>JAQIXT010002306.1:0-11339 GCA_034700445.1 Stenotaenia linearis | reverse complement strand
GTTTTAGTAGTAAGTTGTATAAACTGCACAGGATCGTCGGCCTGCACAGAAACTCCCTTCTTCTCTTTAGCTTTATTGTTTCTTTCTTCCTCGGCTACTTTATCTTCCAGCATCACGCTCAATGAACGCCGGCATTCGTTATTGAACACATCGATCATAAATGGCGATCGATCCGACAAAACCTTCAGACAAAATGAAATTCGGTCCACATCGTCATCCTCGATGTTCTGAAATGAGAAAATATTAAATAAATAATATTAAAATTCTTTTCTTTTATCTTACATTCGCAGCCAAACCAGATTTCCCCAAATGAATAATGGTAGCCATTATTAACATCGATTCTGCAACAAACGAATTCTGTTTTCGTTCGTCCTTAACCAACGACACGTATCTCAACGCTAATTTCGTTAAAGTAGGGGCCAACGCTGCTCCCAAGAAAAAATATCCTTCTAACAAATACGCTCTGAAGAGTGGCTTTTCATGTTGCTTTTTCGTCGTCGCCGTCGTATTAAAAACCGATTGAGTAGCGTAAGTGCCATCAGCGGTCACCAACTTTGCAACTGTTTGCTGCAGGTTTTCATCTTTTTCTTCCTTGTCTCCAGCCATTTGCTGTAATTCGTCGTCCACTAACGGTACGTCACCCAACGACTGTCGAATATGCGTCATAACATTCTGAATGTCGTCCACGCTATTCGCATATTCTCCCAAAATCCATAGAGCTCCACGATGGATTCTTGGCACTTTGATGCTCGAAAAAACTTCGAACAGCTTGTTGAAGAATATTGGACGAAGTTGTTCGAAACGTTGGATGGCTTCTCGAACGAACGCCAACACATCAATGGCCAAATCAAAGTCGTTGCTGTCACTTAGAAATTCCATCAACTAATTTATTTTTAAAAAATTAAATGAATAAATTTGTAATAAAATAAAATACAGCTCAATACTCACCAAGGGAATAATAGTAATCGACACGTCGGGGAATTTGACGAAACGAGAATGCAAAGTTCGAACCAGTAATTGCCTGTATTTCCCGGTATCCTCGTGCTCTGCGGTATAATGAGTTTTGGTCACTTCTTTTTTCAAAACTAAAACCATTTCTTCCATGTTCCTCGAAGAAACGAGGTCAAGCGATAGGTTTAAAGTTTTACGTCTCACTTCCAAGTCTGGTGCCGATAGAACGCGAAGAATATCCATAACGAGGTCCTAAAAGTTATTTTTAGAGTCATACAAACAAGTCATAAATTATAATACGAAAATTAATAACCTGTAAAACCCTTTCATGTTGAGGCGAGTCTTTCAATGCAATAAGACGATCCAGCACGATCAGTTTAACGTTATTGTCACTTTCTTTTACTATGAGCTCGATGTAACAGCTGGCTGCAGCTTTAATTGCAGTTGGGGCACTGGATAACGTTACTAAGGTCCCGGCGGCTTCGTAACGTACAGCTGGGCTCGAGGAATTTAATAAATTGTAAATACAGCGGATGAAACGAGAGCGTTCGGTTGGATTAGCGTGACAAACCTAAAATTAAGAAGTTTTGTGAATAATTTATTCAGAATAAACAAAGTATTTTACTTTGTAAATAAGTTCTACGATGACAAGTTGCAAAATATCGCCAAACATGTGAACTTGATGGATGCAACTGCTCAAATAATTAAGTGCTCGTTCCTGGAAATTCAAAATATTAATTAGAAAAAAATAAATTTTGGATAATTTATTTGCATTACCTGATCAGCATGTATAAGCACCATGAAAGCGTTACGTTTGCATGACATGTCTTGCTCGCCATCTAAAAAATTGGCAATCAACTCCAGTGCATCAGGAATAAGAAATTCAAAATTTCTGATCAAAGTAAAAAGATGTTTTAGTTAACTAGTAATTTAATGTTAACTATGAATTGTTTACCGATAAATTGTGTAAATAGCCAATACTGCATTTCGTCGAACGTACGAATGTCTGTGCTCTAAACAAACTCGAATTGCAGGCATGAGAGGTTCTAATAACTCCGCTTCTTTCAATTTGCAGAGAAAACGAAGGGTGGAGCCGCGGATAAATTCATTTGGGTGTTGCAAATCCTACAATAACATAAAACCGTTTGTCAATACTTAAAAATTAACAAAATAAAGTAAAGACAACTTTACTTTTCTGTACGCATCGCAAACTAGGATCATTTCTTGCAGTAATTTACCATCTGGTGTTGTTTTTGGTACAATTTCCCAAAAGACGAGCAATAATTTCTTTATTGTATGATCTTGCAGTGGCAGAACAAATCTAATGATGGTCATTAGGAGTCCAGACATTTTCTCGCCATTTAGAATCAGATAAATAGTTTTTTTGAGAGCTTCTATTTTAGTTTTCACATCTCCTTTCTCTAAATCTTGCTTCAGATGCATCTCTGTGGGTGGCTCTGAATCCATCGGTACGTTGATTAAGGTGTAATACGGCTGATCCGTTCCAGACATTCTGTAAGTTAATTAAAAATAAAATTTTAATATGATCTCGTGTAAATTCTACACAAATTAGTTTACGTGGCTAGATTTTGTCAAGTCAATGATAGGTGAATAAACAACTGCTTCGGAAACTGACAAAGTGGATATTTACCACGTGGGTAAAGCCGACATATCAGCTACAGCTACAAGTCAGCGCAGCGCAAGAGGAGATGGTTAGGGAGGGGCTAAATTTCCCGCCAAAACATTATTGACCAATTAGAGAGATATCTCTACTGGGGATATCTCTCTAATAGGTATGGATTCCCTACCCTACCCCAAATAACGAATGAGAGACCTCGGTCAACCTCGATTGGCCCCTCCCTAAAACATCCGTTCCCTCTCGCGCCAACATTTTTACATTTTACATTATTTACATTTTTTTTTTTTTTTTTTAATGCTCAGATCCGGTCGGGTAACTCTAAAAGCTGGATTGCATTTAAACTGAAAGAAAAAAAAAGAAACACGGTAAAATTGAATATTCAAAAGAGAAAATGGTATTCATGCCCGTTACTAGTGTTACAACTATAATTACAATTGTGTGCAGTTGTGTTATTAAAATTGTGACGGTTGGAATGGTGATCGCGCATCGTCTGCGCTCGTCGCCATAGCAACCAACCGTAGTGACGGTTAGAAACCCTTCTAAATTCCCATTATTTGTTATCCATTTATTTATTGGATTCCAATAAATATAATACTTATAAAAGGCTCGATCAAATTCATCACTCATCACTCGACGAAATTATAAATTACAATATTTTCCTTTTGAGAGCGTCATTCCTTTGAAATAATTCTAATAGCAAAATGGGAAGAAATAGAATTTAATTGAGGGCGAATGCATATTTTATAGGAAGTATTCTGAAAACGTTATAGGATGACTTAAAAACAAACAAAATAAAACTCAATAGAAAATATTTAGTTTTAGTAATAGAAGTTTCTCTACTTTTTTTTAAATCTTAACAAATCAAAATTAGAATTTAAAAATATCAATTGAAATAAAAGAAATATTCATTTAAGATCGCGTTTTTCTTATTTTTCAACACATTAATAAAAATTTATAAGTTAATATGCAAATTATTTGTCACACCTAACTGTTTCCTATTGGTCGATGATGACTTTTTCTAAAAGGGCGCGTCAGTATTCAGTAGATCCAGAGAACTGTTAGGGCCTAATCAACACTTATTTTAAACGTTTTATCGGCAGCATGTATTATAACGTATTTTTCGTTTTCTTGTTCTTTTTTAATGGAATTAACGGTTATAATACGAAAGGTAAATTTTATTTTAAAAACTTATTCTTCACAAAATTTAACCATGGTATTCTTTTTCACATTTTCATTTCAGTGGATATGAATAAATTGTGCCAGGAAAATAACCATTCCTTGTTTATACGGGAGAATATTCCAATTACTTTGTTGTTAACTTCATTCAACTCGGCATTTATCTGTTCAATTGAAGTTTCATCAAACTCTCCAACGCTCGAGTTCAACATTAGTTCTCTTAAACTGCCATTTTCGAATTCTTCAACTTGTGCGGATTCAGTTACGGTAAGAAAAACATTGATAAATATTTAATAAAATATTTTAAATTTAAAATGATTTCAATTAGATTTCAAGTTTCACCGAACACATCTCGCAGAAGACCACCGCTCGGTTTTGCAAAGAAGCCGATCTTCTTGAAAACGATATCATCACCGCACCAAGTCCAGCCGTTGTTACAGTTATCGTCACATCTCCTTCAGTAAAATGGAATAGTTTAGACTATAAATTCGAAGTTACTATTAGAACAAGTTTTCTTAAGAGTAATTGCTTGCTAATTATGTTTTTTAACAGTGATTTAATTTTTGAAAAATTAAAATTTTTGTTTCAGGTCTAAAATCCAGAACAACTCCTGAAATACTACTCGCTGACATTGTTATAGTCATTATAGTTTTAGCCTTAGTTTACTTCTGTATTTCTACGTGCTGGGAACATAGGAATAGAATACGTTCTTATTTAACTGGAACGCGATCGATAAATCTCGGTAATCTTGGAATCGAGATTTATCCGACTCAAGTTCGTTATTCCGATCTTCTTCCTGCCGCATTTAACGCGCAGGAATATTCACGTCTGTTAGATGGGAACTCAGCAAGATCTGTTTCTTCTGATGAGGGCAATTCTTCATCAACTTTACCGGTGGGCGAAGCAGAAGAAAAACTAACTAATTCGAGTGAAAGTAACCTTCCCAAAAGTGCCAAAACCCCTAAATTTAGTGTTGGTGACGACTAATTGGAGTCGAGAAATAAATTTCATCTAAAAAAAAAAAAAAAAAATCGAAGTTAAGATATTGCGTCAAGATTGAAAAAAATGAATTAAGAGTTTTCTAAGAAGTAGAATATTTTAAATGTAAATTTGTGTTTTTTTCTTAGTGATAAATAAAATTTGTAGTTTGAAGTGAATGAGTTTCAAAGCTAATTTAAAATGAATTTAATATTTATGAATGATTAAAAAATAGTTAATTATTTGATATTTTATGGATAATACTGTTTTTAAATGTAATTGAAGAAATATATTTAATATAGAATTTGTGATTTAAACAAGGCAGTCGCAACAAATGCAAATTTTTCGAATTAAAGACTCAAAAAAAAATTTAATTTATTGGAAAAATTTACGCAAAATTTATGCCAAATAATGAAACGAAAAAAAAACAAGAGAAAATGAATAAACGGCACCTAACTTACAAAGATGGTTATGAAAGTGTGTAAACGTGTTTTGCGAAAGTCTAATATTTTAATGTCGATTTGTATTTGTAATTTTAATGTCATTTTGAATTCAATTTTTATCGCGTTCTTAATAAAATTAGTCAAGTTGCTCGTTATAATCTTTTTATTAATATTTATTATATCTAAATATTAAATGTGTTTAAAAAACACAAGTACATTTTGAATTTAACGATTAGATTTAGATTGTAACAATCAATGTGCTCACGGAATTACATAAAAACATAAAATTGTTTTCAGTCAATTTGCATATTAAATGCCGCCGAATATGCAAATTAATCTGAACAAAATCATTACAATATGCAATCACAAATTTGGTATATAAGTCTTAAAGTAAATTGTTTTTTATCATTTTGGTCTCAGTCGTGAAACTTCACAATTAGAGAACGTGGGATTTTTTATAATGAATATCCATATCATCTTTGCACTCCTTTTAGTTGTTTTTAGAAGCAACTGTGATTATTTATCTTGTAAGTATTTATTTATCGTTATTTTATTTTAATATGTATCATAATTTTACGTTTTTTCAGACGAACCATTAACTCTTTGTTCAAATAGCACTAATAACACCATCGTTGTGCCCGACAACTCTTCAATTTTTCTGCACTCTCGCTTGTTTCGAAACGGACAAAACTGCTCAATTAATATCACGTCATTTTCGCCTCGCCTTTATTTTTATTTCCATTATCTCAATTTGCCTTTCGACGACTTAAATGCAACATGTTTGGATTCAGTAACAGTAAGAAAAGAAATTATAAAAGAAATAATTATAAGACCTTTTTTTAAAAAAAAATAATTGAATTAGATTTCAGATGCAATTTATTCCACTCCAAATATGTGTAGATTGAACGACCTACCGGATAACAGAACCATAATTACCGAAAATTCTGCTGTTTTAACAATGAGAAATACGTGTGACGCGTTTAATTGCGTCAATTATAATTTTTCTACATATTCGTTTGAAATTGATGTTACATCGGATTTACGAAGTGTGGCAGTGCTAATTATTTTAAAATTTAACAAAATTTTAAAAATTGTTTTTTTCTATAGCTTTATTAAAATTAGAACGATTTTGGGGTCCTCCTGAACCTATTTTGACGACTACTGAAGAAACTCCCGAAAATTATCACGTACCAGTAGCGATGTCTAACTTTGAATTAGCTGCATGGATCATACTTGGAATAAGTTTTGGATTTATAGTGCCTTGCGTATTCTGTTTAGCGTATGTTTGCTGTAAGTGTTGCAGAGATTGTGTTCATAGTTTTTCGTGTTTTGCGCGTCAAAGAGCAGAGCAGGCCGTAGTGATGGAAATGAGATAGAAAAAAACTATTAATTTTTTTTTTATTTTGGTGTAAATTTCTGTAAAGATTTATTTAAATAATTAAAATCCTTCAGTTTTATTTCTTACAATTTACAATAAACTATGTTATATACAAGTTTTTTTTTGTAATTTAAAAAAAAAATTTTTGTTACATTTTACAAATATTCATCAAAGCCTTCTAACGAAAGTGTTTTGACTGTGTAAACGTATAAAAATTTTGAATTAAACGATTAGATTGTAACAAAATCAATATGCTCACGGCATTACATACAAACATTGTTCAAACTCAAATTTAAAGTTTTAAATATAATTTTAAATTAAATAATCTCAAAATCGTGGAATTTGCATATTAAACGCCGTCGAGTATGCAAATTAATGTGAACACAATCATTACAATGCGCAGTCACAAATCCGGTATATGTCTTATAGTAAATTAATTTTTGGCAGTTTTGGATCGGTTGTGAAGCTTTACAATTACACGTGAGACATTTATAATGCATTTTCAGATCATTATTACTCTTCTTTTAGTTGTGTTTAGAAGCAACTGTTCATAATTATAGTGATTTCTATATGCATTTGTCTGTGGGTTTATTGTAGACCTTGGAGAAATTGCATTCGAAGGTTTTTTAATCCTGAGCGTGAAGAAAGAGGGCAGGTCGTAGAGATAGAAATGGGATAGAAAAAACTAATTTTTTTGTGTGTGTGTAAATTTCTGTAAAGGTTTTTGTTTTAAAATAATTGAAATCCTTAGTTTTATTTCTTATAATTTACAATAAACTATGTTGTAATTCAAGTTTTAAATTTTTTTTCACATTTTATAAAAGTATTGCAGGGGTTATGACTTATCAAAGGCTCGATCAAAGTCACGGTGATCCCGAGATCCAGTCATAAAAGTTAAAGTGCCATTTATCACTTTGTTGACTAAATTATGAATTAAAATTTTTCCTTCCTTAGAGCGCTATACAATGAGTGCTTACTATCTTTAGCAGCATTAGCGACAACGAGAAAGCTGGAAAACCAAGACAACTTGGCTCGGTATCGTCCATAATAACATTGAGAAGGAGAATGATAGATAGTAACGTAAATAGTTGAGTCAATGTATTTTTTTTATTAAGTAATGATAGGGGCCATTCAGTTTGTTTTGGTTGTTATTATCGTCGTAGTTATTGTTGTTTCCAAACAAAGTGTCGTAAGATGGTTGTAAATCTCCCATTTTCGTTTTTCTTGTAGCGCAAGCAACAATAATTCGATCTGCGATCATAAAAGAAGATGGAACCTCAAAATTCGAATTACTAGCGCTTGGAACAGTGTAGACAGTCATGGGTAAGTCCTATTAAATCATAGGAGTCTCTACTTCCACACTTAAAAGAGTTGGTAATATTTATTTACGTACATAAATGAACACGCATTATTTTTTTATTGCTCGCGCTTTCTTTCTCCGTTAGAGAAACTAGGAAATACTATTTTGAAAATAGTAAAAGTAGTGGCACTTAAAATGTGAAACACGCTCTTCCTCCTGGCCATTTTAACATGAGACGTAGGAAGTTTCGTATAAACATACACGAGGAAGAAGCTGTAACTGACTAACTGGGTGTTTAAGCAGATTTTTAAATTTATCCAACTGCGTTTGCCGTTAAAATACTGACGAATAAACTTCGTTATGTTTTAATAAACTTAATTCCATATAAATTTAATAAAAAATGTATTTAAAATTTTTTCGAAGTTTGCTTTCCTGTAAAAATCCCTGTACAGTTTTATTCGTTTAATAAAGATTTCTGAAAACGTTAAAGAATAACCTAAAAACAAAATAAAACTCAATAGAAAATATTTAGACTTTTATTATAAGTTTCTCTAATTTCTTTTAATCCTCACAAATCAAAATCAAAATTTAATTAAAGTAAAAGAAATGTTCATTCAGGATCGTATTTTTCTTATTTTTCAAACAAATTAATGAAAATTTAAAAATTGGTATGCAAATTATTTGTAACACCTAATCATTTCCTATTGGTAGATGATGACTTTTTCTGTAAGGGCGCGTTAGTAGATCGAGAGAATTGCATTAGCTAACGCCGAATCAATTACTTTATCGACAGCATGAATTACAACTTATTTTTCGCTTTTTTATTTATTTCTAATGGCATTAACGGTTTTAATACAAAAGGTAAATTTTATTTTAAAAACCTATTCTTCATAAAATTTAACCATGGTATTTATTTTCATACTTTCATTTCAGTGGATATGGATAAATTGTGCCAGGAAAATAACCATTCCTTGTTTATACGGGAGGATATTCCAATTACTTTGTCGTTAACTTCATTCAACTCGGGATTAAACTGTTCAATAGAAGTTTCATCAAATTCTCCAATGCTCGAGTTCAACATTAGTTCTCTTAAACTGCCATTTGCGAATATTTCAACTTGTGCGGATTCAGTTACGGTAAAAAATATTGTTAGATATTTAATAAAATATTTTAAATTTAAAGTGATTTAAATTAGATTTCAAGTTTCGCCGACCACATCTCTCAGAAGATCATCACTCGTTTTTGCAGAGAAGCAGATCTTCTTGAAAACGATATCATTTCCGCGCCAAATCCAGCCAATATTACAATTATCGTCAGCTCTCCATCAGTAAAATGGAATAGTTTAGATTATAAATTCGAAGTTACTATCGGGACAAATTTTATTAAGAGTAATTGCTTGTTAATTGTTTTTTTTACAACGATTTAATTTTTGAAAATCGGTTTCAGGTCTAAAATCTGTAACAAGTGATCGACTGCTCGCTAATATTATTGTTGGAGGCGTTGTAGTTCTTTTCTTGCTTGGCTTCTGTGTTTCTATATGCTGTGCGCTCAATAGATTGTATTCTCGCTTCATTAGACAGCGAGTGATAAGTAACGCTAGTTTTGCCCGCGTTAGGAATGAGCCCGAAGTTCGTTATTGCGATCCTGCTAACGTGAACGAATATTCACCTCTGTTAGATGGAAAGCCAACTAGAACACTTTTTCATGTGAGCGGTTCTTCATCAACTTTATCTGTGGGCGAAACCGAAGAAAATCTAACTATCGGTAATTCAAGTAATGAAAATAGCCCAACCAAACCCCAAAATATGTCTAAGGTTGTTAAGAACTAATCGAGAAATTAACTACATTTAAAAAAAAAAAAAAAAAAAGTGAAAAAAAACTGAAGTAAAGTTTCCTAAGAAGTAAAATAATTTTAATGTAATTTTAATCGTTTGAATTTTGATCGTTTAATTTGTGTTCAATTTGTCGCTTTTCTTAAAGGAGTTATCAATAATTTTTATTGATCACTAAGATTTAAAAATTATTATTTTGTGTTTTTTGGATAATATTTAAATTTAACTGTAAAAATATATAATGTGCTTGGTCACGAAATAAATACACTTTATTGGATTTACTCAAAGATGGTTGCCGTGTCCATTAATTTCAACAAAATTGCTCTCTGAGTCCCCAAAGCTCAATTTTCGTTTTAATAGTCCTAACCTGCCATTTGATAATGATTCCGTAAACGTGTTTGGATTCAGTAACGGTAAGAATAAGCACTGCTTAGTCAATGATTTTTAAAAATTATATTTTTGTGAATCTCATTAGGTTTTTGAAAATGCGAGTGATATGATTACAAATACTCGTACACTACTGCAATGCGGAGAAGCCGATTTACCGAAACATGGAAATTTAATCACGAGAAGTCCAGCCATTATATCATTTAACATTAGCTGTTCGAAATGTAATCACTTAAGTTCGGCTTTACAATTCGAAGTGACTGTAACAACGAAGTTTAATAAAGGTAATTTGCATTTTTTTAAAAAGAGTTTTAATTTATTCATTTATTTTCAGGTTTAATAATTACAGTAATGTGCCGTTTGTACATTGTCACATATGGATAGATGATATTAGCATTTATTTTCGTATTTAAGTGTTGCGTCACTTATGGAAATAAAAGTTGAAATTTACGTAATCGGCGATTAAGAACTGATGAGCTATCAAACGACGATAACGAAGCCGAGGGCGGGATTGATTCTATTGAGCTGCGTTCTAATTTAGGCTTCGTCGGAGCTGCAGAAGCCGATTGTCAAGATGAACCTGTCAATAGTGATAAAGCGGAGAGTTATCCTTCCATCTCGAGTAGTAGCTTAGATCGCAAATACAAAGCAAAATTTATCAATTCATCAACGGTTCTCGCCTCCTAAAGATACCGTAGTGTTTTCGACTATGTAAACGTTTTTGCGGCAATCTAATATTTTAATGTCAATGTCAATTTCTATTTGTAATTTTAATGTCATTTTGAATTTTTAATAAAATTAGTCAAGTTGCTTATATGTTATCTTTTTTATTAATCTATTGTAACCAAACATATATTTAAAAACGCTTATTAAATTAAACGATTAAATTTTAACATAATCTTTATGCTCACGGCGTTACATACAAATACAGAACTGTATTCAATCAAATTTAAAGCTTTAGTTATAATTTTAAATTAAATCTTAGAATGCGTGTAAACTTAAAATTAAGGAATTTGCATATTGAACGCCGATGAATATGCAAATTAATCTGAATAAAATTATTACAATATGCAATCAAAAATTGGGTATATAAGTCTGCAAAAAAATTATTTTTTGTCATTTTGGTCTCAGTCGTGAAGCTTTACAATTAGTAGAACGTGTGATTTTTAGAATGTATCTCCAGATAGTTTTTGTTCTCCTTTTAGTTGCATTTAGAAGCAACTGTGATTATTTATCTTGTAAGTATTTATTTATT
>JAQIXT010002305.1:0-11341 GCA_034700445.1 Stenotaenia linearis | reverse complement strand
CTCCTTTCGTCTTACGTGTCCCACACGTTGCATGTGACATCGCAAAGTCACGTGCTTACGTTAACAAAAATCACAAATGTATACACGTATGAACGTATGGATAAAATCCATACGTTTATACGTGTATACGTTTGTAATTTTTGTTAAATTTTCGCAAAGTCTCTACTATCTTAAATTGCTTTGTGATGAGAAGTGGCTGTGAGGGCTCTTAGCATCATGATTGCCCAGAGCATTGCAACTTAGGTGCTTGGAAATGGCTTGATTCGAGAGGGAGTCAATCGAATCGCCCACCCCTACTTTGTAAGCAAGACAAGCGCCTCAGCCTCAGTAACTCGAACAAAAATCCTATAAGTCCAAGGCATGCATTTACTACTGATGTATCCAAAAGTAAAATCTATGTCAAAACGAGCCCTGTGCTTCTCTTCATCATACTCACCACTAAAGTGGCGAATATCACAACATTTTCTCCACACTTACTTATAATTAATAAACTTCTTTATTTAAGCAAGTGTACAACTACAGATTATTGGTGTAACTTAGACAATGCGAGTTCTTTTATCCTGTACTACAGTTTAAAAGAACTCACATTTATATCCTACAGAACATGTCACATATAAATTTGAATTTTAGAAATTCAATGGTATGAGTTGGATTGCTATTCCCCACATAGTAATGACCGTTTCGCCACATGTGGCGAGTGGCAAGTGTAATGGACATCACTGATCTAAAGAAACAAGGTAAAGGATGTCTAGATTAAATTTACTTGTTTGAAACTTCAAGTCGATTTAAAGTTAATACAAAATGACAATTACAAAAGAAAGCATCAGTCTTGAAGTTACTACTTTATCAAGTCATTATAATTGTTAATTGAAGTAAATAATTTGGTTATTTTCACCATTAGTAAACCTATGCTCGCTGCTGCAGTCACTGCTCACATAACTACATCATTCCTTCCTTTTTTTACTTTTACCTCCCTAGAAAAAATATTGCACACATAAAAAACAAGGAGTAAAAAAGGAGTAAAAGAAGTGTTTGCACTGCTAAAGTTTTCATTCACACTCAAAATACATTGAAAAAATGGTGAATGAAGTGTAAAATAAGTGTTTTAAGGGCAGTTTTATACCAATTTGCTATACATATTTTAGGTCAAGATTTACACCAAAAAACAGTATACATTTCGGCATAAAAATTTTTAGAGTGCAGGAACCCTTGAACTTACTATAAATCATTTGTCTGAATGTTTCAGAAAGTGCAGTTTCATTTATTTCCATTATTTCCAGTATCGATTCTTGGATAGAAAATTATATCCCTGTGTCGACTTATCTGTTATGGAGGAATGCTATGATAAATGTTATATGAATAGGATAAATATTTTGCAAAATCAACAAAATATTACTTGTCAGTAAGTATTCAACAAGTATATATTACGAGTTTTATGATTGACTAATAAATGGGCTGTAGTACAAGCAATTCTAAAAATTTAAAATCAATGTGGTGTTCTAAACATTGAGATCATGTAAAATCTTGAGATTTCATGTGATGTGAAGCATTTCGATTTTTAACTTGTTTTTTTTAAAGTTGTTTTTTAAAGATGAGATGGAAATTTCAATTAAGTATTTTTGTAAAAATAAAAATTATTTGCTTTTTCATAAATTTCAGATTCCCCTTTTTACCTCAGCAAATGCCTACTGAATGCATTGCAACCCAAAAAACATGCGACGAGGCAAAAAATATCGAAAATATCAGGCTTTACACTAACCCACAATATGACTGCAACTGTTCTAGAGAATGCAATAAAATTGAAATTATGCATCATACTTTTGTTGAAGACAATAACGTGAACACAACATCTTTTTATTCATTCAGCACCTGGATTCAATCATTGGAAGAATACTATTGTTACGATTTCATTGCTCTTTTGTGCGATATCGGAGGTTATTTAAGCTTTTATACCGGACTATCTTGTTTAACATTATTTGAATTTGTCTGCAACGATATTAAAAAAATATACAAAAGGTTACGAAATTTCTCGGAACAAACTCAATTAAAAAAATCAGTTGTTTACAAAACTGAAAATATTCTAGAAATATGTAAGCAAGAAAAATCAAACAAAAACTACTTTAAGATAAAGTCAATCAAGAGAATTGTCAAAATATTATCATTTACTTTCTCATGCTATTTACTATTGAATCATATTGCTATTTATTTAAGATATCCAGTTTACGTTACTATCGATCTTGTTCGAGATAGATATGTTCAGATACCCGATTTGGTATTATGTTCTGAAGAAGATAAATTCTATAGAAAGAAATTAAATTATAAAGACAAAAACAGTTTCTTCAATTGTATTGAAAATCCAGATATTCTCGATTTTCTTGATCAATATGGAGATTATAATGAAGTGTGGGAGAAATCTAACGACATAAGGCATTATGAAATGGGAAAGGTAATTAACCAACAATTTTGAAATTAACTGGTGTAATGAACTACCCAATAAACCTCATATTATTTTATGGCTGATTAAAAATATAATTGAGTAATTAAACAATACAGTGGATTTCGCTTAATTGGAATGCCGGTCAATCGGGACAGCCGCTTATTTGGGACAAATCTTAAAGAACAGAATCAAATTATGAAAATAAACAGAATTGCCTTCGCTTATTTGGGACAAAATTCCGCTTAAGTGGGACAATTACTGCTAGATAGTAGGCATGTGGAGGCCATTATTGAGTAAATCACAAACCTGTAGTCACTGCAGATTCATTAGATAACAAACTTAATACTTCAGATAATCAAATAGTGTAGTAATTTATAGTTTTTTTTTTATTTTCCATAAATAGTTATGATTAATATTTATGATAAATATTTTTAGAAAATATTTGTCTTTAATTTGTCCAGAATTCATCTCAGTTTTTCTTATTTAGTAAATAAAATAGTTTGCCATTTATTTTGTGTAGAAAAGTAAAACGCAAACCATTTTTTCTATCTCTTTAGTGAATTTCGCATTATTGGGACAGCCGCTTAATTGGGACAAAATGTTCTGGCCCAATGTGTCCCAATTAAGCGGAATCTACTGTATACTGTTTTAACATTTTATCCGTATTGTGTAAATAATATTGATTCAACATCAATGGTTTAGTGTACTTTCTATTTTTAGGAATTTGGCAAGGGATTCATGAAGACAACAACTGCTGTAATGCAACCTAATTTTGGAAATATTTCAACTTTTGACACTGTATATGGAAAATGTGTCAAAGTGCATTCAAGTGAAAACTTTTAGTTGCCATCCGTTTCAGAAATATAACTTGTTTCTGAAATATTATTTTGTATCATTATCCTAGCCTACATTTCTTAAATTATGGAATCTTAGCAGCTACATATGTACTTGTAGTTTTTTCTGTGCTAATGGTTTTTAAAATCTCGAGATTCGAAATTTAATGTGTTGAAATCTCAGGATTTTGGGATTGGTTCCTAGAGTTTTTGATCCTGACTTTCACACAAGAGCCACATTCTATCATTATGACCTGGATTGGCCTGTTAATTTTAGTTGTAAAACGCAGATTCTTTTCGAAAAGATTTCTTTCGAAAGGGATTTATTTTGAAATATTTCAAAGTTGGGATTTGTTTCGTAAAAAGGTGATTTTTTTCGAAAAAAACACGATTTTTTTCTAACTGACTTATTGGAGTTTTTTAAGTTAGGTGGGGGGTCCCGCCCCCTTGTTAGGCTAGGATGCTGGGATGGCAAAAAAATCCTTTTGAAAAAAATCCTTTTTGAAAATAATCCTTTTTGAAAATAATCATTTTTGAAAATAATCATTTTTGAAAATAATCATTTTTGAAAATAATCATTTTTGAAAAAAATCCTGTCGGAAAAAATTCTGTCGAAAGAAATCCTTTCGAAAAAAATCCTACGCCTCATTTTAGTGACCTGTAGATGAGGGCTATAAAAGTTTGTTATCTATTGCACCTTGTTCTGGCCACTGTAGACTGAAAGCATACATTATTATAATCTTATACATAAACAAAATCATTATTTAGTCACATATTAAGAAATTATAAATGTGAAAGTACTCATTTTGAGGTGTAAAATGTTTGTCCATACGCAGTACCTTGTTTTATGTAACTGCACACCAATACAGTAGATGCAAGACAAAAAAAGTGTACTAATACATCATAATCTATTTACACATATAAGTGATTCTATTACACTCTGATATTATAAAATTATAAACTAATAACCACAACAAATATCTCAAGATATAATCTTACATCTTAAAGGAGTTGAATTGTCCCTTAATGCAAATATACCTGTGAGACACTTCTTTGAGATATAAATTCATTATTTTAAAGTAAATGCCACCTTGTAATGTGCATAGGTTGTTACCTGAGAGCTAATGCACGCACACACTCACACTGAAAAATGTTAGGATGTCCAAACTTTATTGCTTCAGATTCTTCTTTAAAAAACTGTTTAATGCAAAACAGGTCGAACCTCGTTATTACGAACTCGCTTATAGTGAATTCCTCGTTTTAACGAATTTTTTAAAAAGTTTGGGTGGATTCAAATCCATGTTCGGTGTATCGGATATTACGAACTCTCGATATTGTGAACAGATATGACGGTTCCTTCGAGTTCATTATATCGAGGTTCGACCTATATACCATATTATAAAAGTATGGATTTCAGTTAACACCAGGAGATACTTGTCACCTCTGCTTGCACCTTCTAAAGTGTAAACAGTTCATTAAAGGTTCATAATAAGGTCAAGAACTGGTTGAAACGCATTAGCCAATTACAGGGAAGCCCATCAAATAGTTATGCTGGGATTGCAAGGGGCAGAATTTTTGCAAATGCAATAACTCATAAAATAATTAATGAATTACAATGAAATTAACAGAGAATAAACTTTACATAAATACAACAAAAGTCAAAAAATTTCCGATTTTTCTCTTCAATAGGAAAAAACTTTTCCGATACAGTTCGAACCTCGTTATTACGAACTCGCTTATTGTGAATTCCTCGTTTTAACAAATTTTAATAAAAGTTTGGTTGGATTCCCATCCATTCATTCAATGTTTAAAAATTCGGATATTACGAACTCTCGATATTGCGAACAGATTTGACGGTCCCTTCGAGTTCGTTATATCGAGGTTCGACCTGTATGAGAAAACAGGTGTTTACAAATGTAATCATTGTCCGTAATCAAAGGGTTAACACCAAAATGTTTGGTATATTTTTACACTACTAAGGTGCTGGTTAATACATTAGAGACGTTGCAATGCTAAAACCAGGATAAACGTATACGTATTAGGACAGCGTTTCTATACGTGTATACATGTATACGTGTATCCAGAGCACACGTAAACATGTACAAGAAAAGTTTTATACGTAGCTCTGCACATGTTTACGTGCAGATCTGTACATATACACGTACACAACAGCACATGCGCAGATTGGGTTTCAATCAAAATCTTAGTCCGCCATTTTGTCCAATCTAACGATACCTTCAACTTTGTCGTTGGTTTCAGGCCATTTATGGACTATTTTATAGTTCATAAATATTAAAATTAAAGGATAAGAGTTGTTAAAATTATAGATAAGTGAAATTTCAACGTTTTCACCGATCAGCTAATATTTCATTCGTCTATTCGTCTTGCACGTGACACTGTGATTTCGCAAAGTCAACGTGCACGCATACAGACGTATACATGTACGAACGTATGGATAAATATTGATGCCGTATAAGTATAGACGTTCATACGGGTCTATACGTTCTTTAATTTTACCTGATTTTCGCAGTCTCTATTAACTCAATAGAGAGTTTGCGGAAAACAAAATTTATGTTTTATAACTTATAAATTCCATGTTAATTATAAATATAACTTATAATTAACATGGAATTTATAAGTTACAGGTCATAAGTTTTGTTCTCCCAAACTCTCTATTTTAACACCTCTTAACATTTTTATACATCTAAAATTTCTTAGTACGTATTAACCTTCAATACCTTAATTTATTATATTTGGCTTAATACTTTGGAATTCTAATAATTCTGTTGGTTTTCTTTTTCATATTAAATTTTCAATTTTGCCAGATCTCATGGAATACAATCCAATAACAGCATTAACCTATGTATTCAACCCATTTTATAAGTCTCATTGTGCAGCTCATGTATTCACAAAGGTAAACCATTATTTACAATCACTATGGCAAATTCAAAATTATAAATTGAAGTTTTAAGTTTGGGTTTACTAAAGTACTAATTGCTTCAAATAGATTTTTCTATTGAGAGCAAAAGAAAGAATTGACTTTCTGTCATTACAAATTCAGCCAAGAAATGTCGCAATGACCGTACAAGCTTACAAAATTATGGTATGGTAAAATTTAAATTTAAGTCCATATTTTTTAAAAATAAATTCTAAATTTAGCTCCAAAGATTAAACACACCGACTAACCCTTGTACATCGTTGAAAGCATTCGAGATTTGTGAAGAAGAATGTTTAAATATCAAATGGAATAAAACAGCAATTAAATGCAGGTAAAGTATTGAGCTTACATTAGTTTTGCCATTTATTTTTAACTATTTCTGCAGATTGCCCTTCATGCAGCACTCAACAAATTTATCATTGTGCAATACCACTTCTGATGCAAAAATGACTAGAACGTCTTATATACGAATATATTCTAAAACGGGCACTGATGATTGCAACTGCATTCCTCCTTGCCATTACACAACTTACAAATCCGTGTCGAGTTATTTTCCCATGGATAGAGATGACATGATGACTCTTACGGGAACTTATTTTGCATTCTCGAATAATATACGTGAAATTTACAAAGAGGAATTAGCTGTGTCTTTTGTTAAATTAGTTTGCGATGTTGGATCTATATTAGGCTTTCTTCTAGGATTGTCAATGTTACTCTGTTTTCAACTACTTGAAGAATCTATCATCAAAAAGCTTCATCATCATCATCATTAAATAAAAATAATTGCTTCTTTAAAAATATAACTTACAAATATTAAAATACATTGTTGGCAATAGTACACCACAAAAATAAAAGTAGTGGAAATGCAAATAATTATTATTTGATAATTGAAAATTTGTTTAGTGTTAGTGCACATGCACTCCCGAGCCAATGCCCAGGCCTCATATTCTGAGGGGCCTTGACTTCTTCAGCATTACACTGCAGTCCTTTGCTTCCTGTTTTCATCCAATTTCTTGATAAAATCACTAAAGTTTTGGCCAAAATTGCTAAATTCATCGCTGATAACAGTAAATTTTTGTGTGATAAAAAAAATTTTCAACTGAAAGGCTAAAATGAAAAAATATTGTTTCCAACAAAAAAAATTGACTGAAAATTTGGTTTTTTTTTTGTTTTTTTGTTTTTTTTACTTTTGCATGTTCAGAAAATAATTTTGGCTACGCCAATTGGTATCCAAAAAATCTAAGTTTATTAAAAACAGTATTATGATACCAAGCTGCTCAAAACTATAAAAGTAAAGTTGTATGTACTAAGTTTTGTGCACTGTCCAAAACTAAATGAAAAGCACAGCAAACTACTTTGGTAGGAGGGCCACAATCCTATGTAATTCAAATTCTACATTGAATAAACAAATTTAAAATTCAGTTTTTAAATATTTATGTCTTGCAAAAACTTGAAAGCGGTCTTTAGGTCGTATAAATAAACATACTGGAACAGGTTACCTTTGACAACTGAGAAAAAATAAATAATTCAGAAGAACTGTCAAACTTGACATGGGAATTTGCCATTTGGTTTCGTACATTTCTGAAGAAAAATAACGCTACATGTTAATTATATACATCAAAGTTAGTTGTGTATTTGCCACATTTTAATACATTGCAGATAGTTGAACATTGATTGCCTGTGTTGAAAGACTTCTATTCCAAGACTTCTATAAGCCATCTAAGTAATAGTGGTAAGTTTGAAATACTGAACTCATAATTTTTATCTCAATCACTCGTTAGAAATAATTCAACTTTCCTTCTCATTAATTCATAAAAACTTGTTTTCCAAAAATTGCATTAATTTTTTCTATCTCTGTACTTATTATCCCTTGCCTTGTGATTAAAGGCACGATAGTGTGATAGTAAATTTCAGTTATGTAGTACTAGCTAGTACCTGTGAAAAATCCATGAACAAAATAAAATTGGGGAAAAATTGCTAAAATTCAAGAAAAAAAATGTTTAGAGTAGGAAAGACTGCAACCAGATCCTGTGAAATTATAATTTCACACCATGAAAATAAAACTCAAAGCCACTGAAAATCCATTCTTAGGCAATGAAAATTCACACCTACTTTATGAAAATATTTCCACAGTTCATGAAAAAGGAATTTAAACCTTTGAAAATCTGCATTCAGATCATAGAAATCCATTCTCATTTTATGCAAATCTATTCCAAGCCCATATAGAAAATCTCTTAGCCTGTGGAAAGCCTCTCAATCCATAAAATTCTTCTCCCAGCCCATAAAATCATCTCCCTGTCTGCGAAAACCTCTCTCAGCCTGTGGAAAATCACTCCCAGCCTATAAAAATCCACTCTCAGCCCATGGAAACCTCTTGGTCTATGAAAAGCCAATTCCAGCCTGTAGAAAACCCTGTGAAAATCATATCCTAGCCTATGGAAAACCTTTCAGCCTGTGGAAATCCACTCTTTGCTCATACTGTAGAAAATAACAGATTATTATGTAAACATGGGTGGATTTAAAAATTGTTTTTGTGTTTTGAATTAACACAAAACAATTTTTAAATCCATTAATGTTTGGTTCGGTTCGCATTCAGTTCATTTTCAAGTTCATGATGAACAGATCCAAAATTTTATCGGGTTTGTTTTGAAAAACTAAAATCAATCTGAAACGGTTGCCAGACGTCCCGTTTTGGGCGGGTTTGTCCCGCAATTTTATTTGAAATCCCGCGTCCCGCACTTGCTGGAAAATGTCCCGCCCGCCCTTTCTCTCCCTTCATTTTGAAGAAAAGCTGTAGAAAAATTGTGTTTTGAAGAAAATATGTAGAAAATGTGTAGAATATTTGTTTTTTCGAAATTAAACTGCAGAAAATCTGTAGATTTTGAAGTCAAATTGCAGAAAATCTCCCTCTGTTTGAAAAATGTTGAAAATTGACAAAATAACTGCAAAAAAATTTCAAAATTCTGTAAAAATTTTTAGATTTTTTTAGCTGCACTCTCAGGAAAAAAGCCATGAGGTATCATGGCTTTTTAAAAACATGTCCCTATAGGGACATGTTTTTATACCTTTAGGTATAAACATGTTCCTATATTGATACCTCATGGCTTTGGATGTGAGTGGGTTGTGGTGAGGTGTGTGCCTCAGCAGAAAAGGGAGTACGGACCTGAGCAAAGAGTTTGTCTGAATTTACAGATTATTTGAGAAATTGATTACCAGTAGCCAGGAAAGCTAATTCTTGTTTTTCTTTATACAAGTAATAATGAAAAGACTATTTCTCTTAGGGCCGATTGCACAGTTAAATTCAGGTTTATGTAACCTAGTTAAGATAAACACTGTACTAAAACTCCAGTTAATGGAACTTTGTTGCACTATTCAACTTTTGCAACTATAGCTTTCGCTATTGCAAATAATAGGCCTAACAGTAGATTAAACTGGATAGTTTTGGCCAGTTAAATTTTAAACCTTAGTTTTATTTTAAACCTGTTTGGTGGAACATCAATTTGATTAAACTAAATTTGATGGGTTAAATTTAACACGTTTGGTTCAACCGCCCCATATAGTAATTACATTCATTTTCAATTTATATCTTAGTTATACCATCACAGTTGCACAAAAATTGTGTAGTGTTTTTAGTAATCATAATACACGTGTGCAATAATATTACAGTAAATAAATGTGACTTTTTTGTCAGTAGGGATTAAAACTTGCTCTCATCATGCATGCTAAAAGAAAAAGGCAAATTAAGCAAACTACAAAAGAATATCTCAACTTACAAACTACAGATGTAGGCCAATATTTATTAAAAATTTCGGATCCAAAGCGTTCACGAGCAAATCGCATATGCTGGATGACAATAATTATCACTGCTGTTGCTTTATGTACATATCAATGTTGTGAGAGAATCTCGTATTACGTAAACAAGCCGATAAAAACAAATGTTAACATTCTTGAGAGGACACATGATGACTTTCCTACAATATACATGGCATCAATGGAAACTGATGAAAGTGTTATTTATTACCGTGACCGAGGCCATCTGATCGATTTCACGACTATACGTATGAAATTTCTTGTTTAGTTTAAAACATAATCAAAATTATCTTTTCTGTTAGTTGGAATTTGTGGCTACGGTCGTTTTGTGAAGGACAATGAAACTTCACTTCAAAAGTTAATGGATTTAAGAAACTTTACTAATTTGATAACAAATATTTCCTTAAAACAGGTAAACATCAGCTAACTTTTTAAAGAAAAACAATAAAATTGAAGTTGATTTATTTTTTCAAGGGAATTAAGATTCATAGAGATATTTTTACAACCACAGAAATATCTACAATTTTCGCAACCTTTACCAAAATTGAAAGTGGTAATTATTAAATGCTTCTTAATCATCAATAAGAAACATATTTTTCTTATACCATAGTTAGAAAAGTTCCAATGGGTCAAGATACTAAACTAATTATCAAAATTCAAACTAATGTTGAATATTCCAGTTATTGCACATTTACATTTGTGAGTGTAAAATAAATTTTACAAAATTTCAAAACTAGAAGTAATTTTTCTCTATTAAGGTATTTCTTCAAGCAAAACCTTATACTCTTTCTTTTATGTCTCCTCATTCAATGCCAATGCTTCATCTTTTTAAAAACAGTGAAATTGCTTTTACATATAAAACAGTAAGTACCATAAGCTTAAAACTTGTTTTGTTTAGAGAAGATATTAGAGGCTTAGCGAAAACTTGGTACCAAGCTACTAATTGACCAACATGCAAAGTGAAACAATGGTTTTGAATTAGAAACCATTGTTTCAGTTTGCATGTTGGTCAATTGGTAGCTTGGTACCAAGTTTTCGCTAAGTCTCTATTGTGACTCACCTTCAGCAACTTGCAATCTTGGCAAAAGCCATGGCACACATGGTATTGTTAAAGGTTGCCAGCAGCTACAAAGGCCATATGCGACCTGTCACAATAACAATAAATTTAAACAATCCAAAACTTTACACAATTCAAAATGTTTACACAAATCTAAATTTAAACACACATCTAATTATTCTCACACGTTACCTCCAAATGAAGTCAGGGACAACCAACGGAACAAAAACCAAGAAGTGAAAAGAAAGAAAGCCAGGCAAAAGAGA
>JAQIXT010002304.1:0-11344 GCA_034700445.1 Stenotaenia linearis | reverse complement strand
CATCAGCGAAATACGCATTTTGAACTGCTAGATCTGTAAAACGTGAAATAAAATGATTGAATAATGATTTTTGTTGAAATTTCGAATTTGGAGCGGGTTTTAATAGCACTTCCGGTTGCGTTAAGGCCTTGAGACTTTAAGGACTCTTACAAGGTGAGGTATTCTCCACGTCCTTAAAAAGGCGAGTTTGTAATCAAACCGGAAGTGCCACTCCTGAACCTTCGAAACTGGGAAATTTAAGAAAATAATCAAGACAACATCGCTTTCATGCGATTTCGAGTCGCTAGAAAAGGCACTTCGGGTTGAGTTAGGACCATATCACTTTAAGAGCCTTAACTACATCCGCACACCTCCGTGCCCTTATAAGGGCAAGTTCGTATTACAACCGGAAGTGCTATTTTGCAGCCCTCGAAAGGTGAACATTTAAAGAAACAATAAAGAAAACATCGCTTTCAAGCCATTTTGAGGCGATTAAAGTACCACTTCCGGTTCCACCAGTAGCCGTAATTTACAAAGACAAGAACACTCACACAGATTAAATCCCTAAAATTTCAAACGATACCGGAAGCGATATTTCAAACCGCTCGAAATCGACCGCCACAATTTTACATCAAATTACAATTAAATTTCACTCATTCATCAAACACAATCAAACGAATCACGTATTTACAAAATAAAGTCCACTCTTTATCATCTACTCACATAATCGGTCGCACTTAAAAGTTTACGGTATAAATTTGCTGCTCTTGATGAATCTTATCTTAACAACGAACTTTAACAAATGTTGCAACAAAACCATTAAAAATGATAAAGATAACTAATAAAACACTAAAAACGACATTGTCACATGTGGGAAACGGTACTTCCGGTTTGGTTAGAGTCTTGGGAATATAGGGACGCGAAGTTTGTGAGTAGTGCTTCGTGACCTTGAAATGTTGAGGGGTTAGGCAAACCGAAAGTGGTATTTTAGAGCGCTCGAGATGAGAACAAGAAACAGAAATGTCGCGGTCATCCGATTTCGAGCGGTTAGAAAGAGCACTTCCGGTTTGGTTAGGTTCTTGGGATTGTAAGGGCGCCAACTACAAGAGTAACCCTTCGTGACCTTGAAATCTCGAGGGAGTTACTAAACCGAAAGTGCCAATTTGGAGCCCTCGAAACTGGAACAATTAAAGACAACAATTAAGAAAACATCGCTTTCAAGCGAGTTCGAGTGGCTTGAAATACCACTTCCGGTTCCCTGAAGGGTTTGAATTTACAAAGACATACAGAATTACTCACGTAGATTGCATCCCTAAAATTTCAAACCGCAAACCAAACCGAAAGTAGTATTTTAAACCGCTCGAAATCGCATGACGGCAACAACTTCACTCATTTATCAATCAGTCGTACCTAAAGGCTTACAATAAATTCGCTGATCTGGTTTTGATAACATTATCTTGGCAATGAACTTCAACAACTGTTTGATAACGACAATAAGCATTAAAAAATGATAAAGATAACTACATAAAACCTTAAAAACAACACTTTAGAACTTCATTTACCACACAAAATGATTTCCGTTTGGATCTTTGCTCTCTTCGTCTGCGGTGTCACCGGAATCGTTTGTCCGCCCGGTCTCTGCGACCAAGTTCAGTGTAACGAGGTCCAGTCGTGCGAAGATGGGTACATCAAAGAAGGAGGAACGTTTTGCGGTTGTTGTCCCACCTGTGTTAAATATTTAGGTAAAATTAACTGAAAAAATTTTTTTTTCAATTTTTAATTTAATTTAATTTTTTTTGTTGTAATTTAATAGGTGAAGGCGATTTGTGTTGGAATCACTTTTTACTTGGAACACCGCTTTCGGGTGAATGTAGACCGGACTTACACTGTGATAAGTTGACGTTCACGTGTAAGAAAAGTGGTAATTATTGATTAGGTCTCGAATTGTGTGAGGTGCTTAATTTTTTTTTTTTTTTTTTTTAAGGTTATCCCCGTTCGTGTCAAGAGGAACGCGAGACAGCGTTGGAGAGAATTAAGAATAATCCTGGGATTGTTGGTGTGCATGTTCCTGATTGTGATGTTGATGGAACTTATAAGGCAAAACAATGCAAAGAAGCGTAGTAAGTAATAAGTACAAGAGTGAAGTGAAATTTTGCCTAAAACCTCCATTTTTCTTTCCCAGCTGCCACTGCGTTACCGAACTTGGAAAACACATTCCAGATTACAGTTTCCACGTTTCCAACTCGGCTGATTCCGAATGCAGTACGTATTTTCACACTTCTTGTCACTGAAAATTAATTACAAATTTAATTATTCTCTCAGAATGCGCTCGCGAACAGTACAAGATCCGAAGCTCACATCTGATCGGCAAAATGATCGGTTGTGACGATAATGGAAATTACAAATCGAGCCAATGTACGGGTTCCGTCTGCTACTGCGTCGATCACAAAACCGGCAAACAACTGGGCCAAGGTGTTCACATCAGCGAAATACGCATTTTGAACTGCTAGATCTGTAAAACGTGAAATAAAATGATTGAATAATGATTTTTGTTGATATTTCGAATTTGGAGCGGGTTTTAATAGCACTTCCGGTTGCGTTAGGACCTTGAAACTTTAAGGACTTTTACTAGGTGAGCTAGACTACACGTCTTTGAAATGGCGAGTTCGTAACCAAACCGGAAGTGTCATTCTTGAATCTTCGAAACTGGAAAAATTAAAGAAAACAATCAAGAAAACATCGCCTTCATGCCATTTCGAGTCGCTAGAAAAGGCACTTCAGGTTCAGTTAGGACCATATCACTTTAAGAGCCCTAACTACATCAGCACAACTCCGTGCCCTTATAAGGGCAAGTTCGTATTAAAACCGGAAGTGCTATTTTGCAGCCCTCGAAAGTTGAACAATTAAAGAAACAATTAAGAAAACATCGCTTTCAAGCCATTTTGAGGCGATTAAAGTACCACTTCCGGTTCCACCAGTAGCCTGAATTTACAAAGACACTTAGAAATACTCACACAGATTAACTCCCTAAAATTTCAAACCGATAAGTAAACCGGAAGTAGTATTTCAAACCCCTCGAAATCGCACGACTGTCACAACTTGACGTCAAATTAAAATTCACTCATTCATCGATCACAATCAAACTAATCACTTAATTACAAAATAAAGTCCACTCTTTATCATCTACTCACATTATCGGTTGTATTTAAAGGTTTACGGTATAAATTTGCTGCTCTTGATGAATCTTATCTTCACAACGAACTTCAACAACTGTTTGATATCAACAAAACCATTAAAAACTGATTAAGATAACTAATAAAACACTAAAAACTACATTGTATCACTTCATTTTCATCACAGAATGATTTCCATTTGGATCTTTGCTCTCTTCGTCTGCGGTGTCACTGGATTCGTTTGTCCACCCAATTTCTGCGACCAAATTCGGTGTAACGAGGGCCAGTCGTGCCAGGATGGATACATCAAAGAGAGAGGAACGATGTGCGGGTGTTGTAATGCTTGTGTTAAATATTTAGGTAGGAATTAACCTGAAAAAAAAATTTGGATTTTAATTTTTTTTTAATAGATGAAGGTGATTCGTGTTGGAATCATTTCTTGCTCGGATCGCCGCTTGTGAGTGACTGCAGGCCGGGGCATCATTGTAATAAGTTGAGTCACATGTGTCAAAAAAATGGTAATTATTTTGTGCCGGTTTTGAGGGTTTGGAAAGAGCACTTCCGGTTTGGTTATGGTCTTGGGATTTTAGGGACGCGATGTATGTGAGTTGTGCTTCGTGATCTTGAAATGTTGAAGGGTTGGTCAAACCGGAAGTGGTACTTTAGAGCGCTCGAAATGAGAACAGGAAACACAAATGTTGCGGTCTTTCGATTTCGAGAAGTTTGAAATGGTACTTCCGGTTTGGTTAGACACTTTAAATTTTAAGGACACCCAGGCATGTATGTGTACATAGATCCCTTTAACTCAGACACCCCAGACCAAACCGGAAGTTCTGTTTTTAACCGCTCGAAATTGAATAAATGCATCACTTTCCTTACCATCTCGCAATTTGGAGCAGCTAAAAACACCACTTCCGGTTTGGATAAAACCCCCAAACTTCATAGACACCAAGTACACATCCCTACCTTCAATCCCAGAAAATTTCAAGCCTCTACCAAAACCGGAAGTGCCCTTAAAACTCGCTCCAAATCGCTACACGAACTGAAAAATTATTAAATCTCACAGTAGGCATTGCACCCCGCATCATCCTACCACCTTGCACCGATGTACAGGGCACATACGATGGAACATACCCAATGTGCGACCCAGACGGCACTTACGCACCAAAACAATGCAAAAATTCGTAAATATCATTTTTTAAAAACTCAAAAAAACAACAAAAATCAACTCACGCATTCCAGAAATTCCAAACGTCATTGTTCCTGCGTAAACACAGTTGGCGTTTTGCTTCGGAGTTATTCCTTCAGTGGAGAGCGGGAAAACGAGTCTTCGTGTAGTTAAGTTTATTTTTTTGATTTTTTGAGTTTTTTTTAAAACGATTTTTGGTTTTTTTCTCAGAGTGCGCACGTGAAGAGGACTTGACAGCGGGTTTGTTGGGGAAGACGGTTTCTTGTAACGAGGTCGGGAACTATAAAGACAGACAGTGTTTGGGGTCCGGTTGTTATTGTGTCGAGCCGAAAAGTGGGAATCGGATTGGGTACGGTGTTCATATTAGTCAAATCAATAAATTGAATTGTTGATTAAATTTGTGTCAATTTATAAAATCAACTAAAACTTACCAAAACTGAATAAAATCATGAAAAATCTTCAAAATTGGATAAAAATCACCTGAAATTTTAATAAAAATTTATAAAAACGCCTAAAAGTTCAACAAAACAGCTTAAAGTTCATGGAAATTCATCAAAACAGGATAAAAGTCACCTAAAAACTCATAAAAACCACCTCAAACCCTCTGAACCACACAACAAACACCACAAAACCACCAAAAACCATTCAAACCTCTCTTAAAACCACAAAAACAAACTAAAATACCAACAAAACCCCACACCTGAACCCAAAACCAAATATCACTTTACACAATAAAACAGTCATAAAATCACGTAATAGGATTTGCAAAGAAGAGCTCTCAAATCCTTTGTTTACTCACCGAACACAACTTGACAGGTGATGTTGATACATTTATCACTAATTTCCATCCTAATCCTTCAAGTATCGAGCGTAACTAAATGTAAACACGACTCGTGCAAATACATCAAATGTCCGATGCTCATGCACTGCTACGACGGATACTTAAAACAACATGGCGGCATCTGTGGTTGTTGTGATATTTGTGTACATTATTCAAGTCAGTTTTTTTAAAACAAAAATTTTTTTTTTTTAATTTTTTTTTTAAAGATAAAGGTCAGAAATGTCCGAAATTCGAACTCGAAGGAATTCCAGTCACGCGCGAATGTCGGAAAAATTTGCATTGTAACCTAGCAACGGGGTTATGCGAAAGTGAAGGCGACGATGAAGAGTAAAATGTTTTGTAATTTTTTTTTTTGTTATTTAAATAAATTATGTTTAATTGATTAATTTGATCGATGGGTTTTGTACGGAAACGCGATCGGGACATTGATTTTTGTCAAATTCGAGGAAATTTGTGTAATTCGTGAGGGAAAAACACACATTTGTTTATTTTTCTTGAAATTACAACGTTTTGAATGAATTTTTAAATGATTATAGTGTTTTACGTGACACTGGAGAAGTTAATGTTACCCCTTGCGTTTGTGGAGTTCTTGGCACGTGTCGGTGTTCCTGCAACACTGAAATGTGAAGAAATTAAATTATTTCAATGTTTAAACTGAGTTTTGGTTAATAAAACGTTACATCTAATCCTGGAGCGCATTTCTGGGCGTCAGGACCGTGGGAACATTCATCGCCGAGCTCTGAAATTTACAAAATGAATAAAAAATTAAAAAAAAATTTTAAAAAAAAAATTTCAAAAAAAAAAAAAAAAAAAAAAAACGTACGTAAATATTTTTCGCATTTACTGCAACAACCGCAATTAGAATACGCCTTGTAAGTGTTCTCGTCCGGACAATCGTCAACTTTACCGCCGCAAAATGAGAAACACGGATCGACTTGATCGTAACACTTCTGAGTGACGCAAAGTTTCACATAACTCGAGCACTTCAATCCATTCTTGCAATCATCATTCGAATCACAAGGCTCGTACAACCCTTCGTCGTCATCACGGTGATCTACGAACAACAAAAACATTAAAAATTCACATAAATCACAGAAACTCTTACGTGCTCGAACAGCAAAAACAAAAATGGCCAAAGTGAGAAAAAATAAAATCTGAAAATAAATTTTATCAAATTTTATCAAAAATTAAAAATGTTTTACTCACCTTCATTTTCGTGTGCTCAGCTGGGGTTTTTATGAAAATTTGCTCGGGGAATTTGCGAATTTATACAAAAGTGTCGAGGAAATGCATCGTAAATGTCGTTATTGCAGGTGTCGTGTGTCGCAATTTTATATTTATATCGATTGTTATTTATGGTAATCATTAATTATTTGACTTGGAGTTGCAAAATTTCTATTTTAAAGTTTTGAAAAGGGCAAAAAGAAGTGAAATATGTCATTTCCTACGAAATAATAGACTGAAATGAGTGAAAATAAAAGAGATTTTGTTATTTTAGGGTTTAAAAGACACGAAATTTGTTTATTTTTCTTGAAATTACATCGTTTTTAACGATTTTTTTGATGATTTTACCGGTTTATGATAATTTAACGTTGTTTACGTTATTCGGTGTCGTCATTAACTGAAAAATTAATGCTATTTATTGTTTTTGTGTTATTTAATGTTTTTTACTTGGTTGGCAGAAAGCACAGCAGCGACATTTTGACAAATCAGCTTCGACCAAATGTTGGTTTTCTGGGCAACTGTCCACTCGTACACATTGTTCGGCAGCGCAATTGTTTTTGCAGTGTTTGCCCTTGCGTTTGTGCAATTCTTGACACGTATTTGTGTTCCTGCAACACTAATGTGCGAAAATTAAATTATTTGATGTTTAAATTGAATTTTTGATCAATAAAACGTTACTTCTAATCCTGGAGCGCATTTTTGTGCTTCTGGGTCGTGGGAACAGTCGTCGTCGAGTTCTGGAAAAAAAAGTTTTTCACAAAAACAAATTTTAAAAAATTAAAAAAAAAAAATTATACCCAGATACGTTTCGCATTTACTACAACATCCGCAATTAGAATACGCCTTGTAAGTATTTTCGTCCGGACAATCATCAACTTTAGGGCAATTAATGAAACACGCATCAACGCCATCGTAACACGACGCATTAATGCAAAGACTCAAATGTGTCGAACACTTCAACCCTTCTACACACTGATTTCCATTACTATTCGGATCACACGGCTCGTACAAATTGCCATCTAAAACAACAACAAAATTCATCACAAAAACAACCAAAACACAATTACAACCCGTTATTACCGGGACGTGACAATCCGAAATGAAACTCGCAAATAAAAATCGCAAAAATAAGAAAAATCTGAAGAAAAAAAAATTTAAATTTAAAAAATTTGGGAAAATAAGTGAAAATTTTCTCACCTTCATTTCTGAATGTTCAGCTGTGATTTACTGGATGTTTGTCATGAAAAGTTGTGAATTTATATTGATCTGTAAAGGAAATGGATCGTAAATGTCGAAATGCAGGTGGTATTTGTATGTGTCGCAATTTTATATCGATTATTTCTATTTATAATATTGAAATTATAGTTTTTTTTTTTAGGCTTAGAAAAGGGTTAATTAAGAAATAAAAATGTGAATAGAGGTGGATTACGTCATTTCCTGGCAAATAATAGAGTTAAATGTGTGAACATGAAAGAAATTTTGATGTTTTAGAGTTTAAAAATGATGAAATTTGTTTATTTTTGCGATTTTTACATCATTTTATGTTGTAAATTGATGTTATTCGTCGCGTTTGTGGAGTTCCTGGCACGTGTTTGTGTTCAAACAACACTGAAATGGGAAATTTTAAATGTTAAAGCTGAAGTTTAGTTTTGAATTGATAAAATTTAAGTTACTTCCAATCCTGGTGCGCATTTCTGAGCTCCTGGTTCGTGGGAACAGGTTTCGTCTTGTTCTTTAGAAATTCAAATTTTTTTTATAAAATTGTTTAAATAAAATTACCAAAAATACATACCGAGATATTTCTCGCAACGGCTACAGCAGCCACACGCAAAATACGACTTATAAGTGTTTTCTTCCGTACATTTGTCGACAACGGCGCACTTTACACGACACTCGTCATTGCTTGTGTCGCACGAGGAATTAACGCAAAGATTGACGGCTTTCCAGCAAACCAATCCCGATTTACACGCGTTGCTCTCTGGGTTACACTCCTCGTACAACCCTTTACCTCCATCTGCAACAAAAACATGTTACAGAAAATATTAATCATTTTAAGTCATTTTCAGGACTTTTTTCATCATTGTATCGTCATTTTTCGATTAATTTGTGATCAATTTTAAATTAAAAGGAAATTATTGAATGACGTTTTAGTCGTTTGATCGTCGTTCATCACATTACGGACTTTTATGATTAAAATTATAATCAACTAACCCTAAAATGATTAAATTAAGTACTAATGATGATTTGAAAATGATACAAACACCGAGAAACGCATTTACAACTCACTTTTTCGTTTGTTTGGCAGCCCTGCAAAACTACCGCAAACACAGCCGGCGAAAATCACGAAAACCAAAACCTGTAAATATTTTTATCAATTTCAAATAAAATAAATAAAAAAAATTAATTTACCTTCATTTTTATCTACACAGGTGTAGTTAATTGAAATTTTCTCACCACTTTGTGGGCTTTATATGAAAAAACTGTGTAAAGGAAATGCATCACGAATGTCGAAAGCATTTATAATGTTGAAATTTTATTGAGTTATTAAATCCATTAATCATCAAGTTCGAAGTGAAGATTACAGGAAAATTTTGCCATTTTTAAGCTAAAAGTGAACAAATGGTTATTTTGCATCATTTCCTGTTTTTAGAATTGATAAACTACAAAAAAGAAGGAAAATCTTGGGAAATTAGCATGAAAATAAAGGTAAAATGCTCTTCAGTGTTACTCTAAATACTTATTAATGTGTTGTAAGGAAGTTTCTTTAAATGTTCAGTTAAAACTTCAATAGTTAGGAATTAGAAATTTAAAAAAACATTGTTACTCTTTTGGCCCTAACTCCATACTGGTTGTAGATAGAATGAAAAACTAAATGGCTCTAGGATGCTCAATGTGTGTGGAAACTTTTCTAAATTTGGACTATGGGTCTACTGAAGCCTTGAAAAATTTTATGATTAATTTTGTAAAGTAGTGAAAAAGTTATAAAAACAATCTCTTACCTTTTTGGTCATAACTCAGGAACAAATAAAGATAAAATCAAAAACTAAACAGATCTAGGATGCTCAATATTTGTGGAAACTTTTCTAAATTTGAACTATGGGTCTACGGAAGCCTCAAAAAATTTTATGGTGACTTTAGTAAGAGCGAAGAGTTTGGCTTCCCTGCTCTACTCTCACAATCACAATAAACAAAATCACCTTTAAACACAATTTTTATCAATTCCAAGCAAAATAAACAAAAAATAATCCACTTACCTTTATTTTTATCAACACAGGTGTAGTTTGTTCAATATTTTCTTAACACTTGGTTGATGTATACAAAATTTCTATAAAAACCCAAGGAAATGCATCATAAATGTCAAAAGCCACAGATGTTGGGAGTGGCAACAATAAAGTTATTAAATCTATTAATCATCAACTTTCAAGTGAAAGTTACAGGAAAATTCAACCAAAGTTGGTAGTTTAAGTTAAAAGTGCACAAAGAGCTTATTTTACGTCATTTCCTGGCTTTAGAATTAATAAAACTACAAAAGGAAGAGGAAAATCACATGAAATTGAAATGAAAATGAAGGTAACGTGTTTTTTTTCTCTCCTTTTCATTTTTTAATGCGTGAAACTCAATTTTTAGGTTTTTATAGTTATTTTATCATTCGGATTTTGTTGCGCAAAGTTATACGATTCGTGCGAAGATAATTCGTCGTGCGGATCCGGTCTGAAATGTTCACGAAATAAATTATGTGTAAATGAATCGTGTGCCGATGATGTTTGTTTGTACACCAAATGTCCAGTAGTGGACGAGTGTCCAAAAGGGAGTTGTAAAGAGTACAGCAACTGTGGTTGTTGCAGTCATTGTGTCGAAGAAAAACATCTCGGTTTGTAAATTTCATTCAAAGTGAACTAAAGTGTCCACAAAGTCTTTTGACCAGCAATATTTTCAAAATGGTGCTTGATAGACGAGATATGACGGGAACGCAGGAAGTTAGTATAGTGGAACGTCTAATTCCGGCCTCCCATTTGTCCTTGAACGTCATCTTCAAGGTCATCTATACAGTAATTCTGAAACCGTTAGAGATAGAGAAATAGTTGAAATATGCATTCGAGACCTGATAATGACAACGAGAGTTGTCGAAAAGTCAAATGAAGTGAAAACTTTACGAATCAACATACACGTTAAAACAAAGCGTACATAATCCTAAAATAAGAGATAGAGAAAAAGTCGATTATAAAGTTGTGGAACATCACTAAATTAGTTTAAAATGATTTTACTTTTACCTGGTATTTGGAAATGGTTTTGAGAAAAATATTTGGTAAATATTTCTCGTAAAAAGACTTTCTGGACATCCTGTATGTTTCACAATGAAATAAACTTACAATTGACTTGCAAAAGTTGTTTGTGTAATGTTTGTTTCTATTTTGTATAGAAATTGGCGAAAAATGTGATTATCACAACAGCAAATGCGGACCGGAATTGGAGGTTTTCATTTTATAAGAAAAATTTATCTTTTTTGGTTTTTTCTATTCTAAAGTTAATTTTATTTTAGTGTTCACTGTGTGGTGAATGTGTTAAAAAATGTGATCCAACATTTTGCGATAGTGTTCGATGCTTTAACGCTGAAACCTGTCCAAAAGGAGAAATTCTTTACAAGAGAGATCCACAGAAATGTCGCTGTTGTGATGTGTGCGACTGCGATCCAGGTAAAAACATCGAAAATCAGTCTTAAATGCTTAGGCACTAAACAATACACTTAAAATTATGTAAAAGATTAACTTAATTGAATAAAACTTACTGTTCACCATCTTCGACAAAATAATTACCTTTTCAGATCATAAAAAGCCTTGTGGAAGAGAAGAGACATGTGATCCGAAGAATTGCGAAGGTGCGAAATGCAAAAATGCTGAAAAGTGCGAAGAAGGACAAATTCTTCGCAAGAGAAATCCA
>JAQIXT010002303.1:0-11349 GCA_034700445.1 Stenotaenia linearis | reverse complement strand
CGAGATTCTCGTGCGTGTTGTGGATAAACATGGCGGCTGCTAGATTACCCGATCATGTGCTAGAAGTGATTTTCTCATATTTGCACCTCCCGGATCTACGGAACTGTTCCTTAGTGTGTAAAAACTGGTACAAATTTTTAAACGACGAGAACAACGATGTGTGGCGGATGCATTGTGTGCGGAGATTGGCCGAGGAAGCGCTCAAATCAGATATATTGGCGAACGTGCCTACATATAAAGCGAAATTACGGGCGTTTTATCACGCCTGGAACCCGAACGACTGCTCGCGGAACATATACATCAAGCCGAACGGCTTCACGCTGCACAGAAACCCCGTGGCACAGAGCACGGACGCGGCGCGAGGGAAAATCGGATTTCGGACTGGCAGACATGCCTGGGAAGTTTGGTGGGAAGGGCCTTTAGGAACGGTTGCCGTGATCGGAATAGCCACGAAAGAGGCGCCGATGCAGTGTCACGGATACGTCGCACTTTTAGGAGCAGACGAACAAAGTTGGGGCTGGAATTTGGTCGATAATCATCTACTCCACAACGGAGATAGTCAAGGAAATTATCCACAATTGAACAATGCACCCAAATACCAGGTGAAAGTGATTTTCTTGAAAACAATAAAAAAAATGATGAAAAAAATTAAATTTTGTTGTTTTTCCGTGACTACGACGCTTTGTCACGTTATGAATCATTAATAACGATTAAAAGATTCAATAAAACGTGAAAAAATTCTACTTAACCCTTTTTTAACCCAATTTTTCTTTATTTTTCAGCTCGGCGAACGGATACGAGTGATCCTCGACTGCGACGACAACACGCTCGCGTTCGAAAGGAACTATGAATTCTTAGGAGTCGCTTTTCGAGGATTACCCGACAAGCGATTATACCCAGCAGTATCTGCTGTTTACGGAAATACCGAAGTGTCAATGGTTTACCTCGGTCCGCCATTAGACGGTTGACGTTCGTGTTTACCACAACTGGACGTGTGTGAATCAACTTAACCAATCCTGGTAAAATTTTAAAAAAATAATTTTTAAAAATTTTTAAAATAAAAAATTTTTTTTCTAGGGTCGTCGAGTCCAGGTGCCAAAGGTACAAAGTAGAGAGCGGGTTTATACAACTTTGAGGTTGTGAAAAGTGGTTTTCGGCCACTGCTCTACTATTTTTTATAAGAATTTTATAGTATATTTGGCGGATCGCTGAATTTTTCACATTTTTTTCCATTAAAGGTAATAACTGAGGTTATTGCGTTTTTTAATAAGGAAAAGCTAGGATTTATTAATACGTTTTCAAGTTTGTTTGTGTACCGATGTATAAAGTGAATGGAGTAAAAATTATGTTCTTTCAATATTTTTAAATTTATTTATTATAGAATGTAATGGATTTAATATGAAATTAAAAAATAATTATTAACGATTTTTTTTTTTGTGTATAAAAAGTTTTTAGAAAAATAAGTTATGACTAGAGGATTGTGGGAAATCATGGGATTGGACGGATTTTACTTAATTTCACTGATATCTTCGTCGCTATCCCAGTCGTACATGCTTTTCACTGGGGTTTTTTTGACCGGTTTTGCGGGCGCTTGTTGTCTATTTAAAAAAAAATTTAAATTATTTTTATTTTTGATTTATTATTTTTTTACCTTAAATTTTTTGGCTTTGTTTCTTCTATTTCGCTCGCGGATGACGAATCGAAGTTTTCGAGCGAGCGGGATATCTAAAATTAAATGAAATTTTGGTTTTTGGTTCGTTTTTGATTAAATTTTTCGAATTATTTTAATTTTTCTAAATTTACCGTTTTGTTTTTGTTTGCTGCGAGTGTATCGACGCCTCCGAAAGGCTTTGTTCTGGTTCCGGTCAGTTTTTCCTCCAATTTCTTCGCTGTTTCTGAGATCGGCGTCGATGTTTTGTTTTTCTGTGGCAAAATCGTGAAGAGCCGAGCCGTAGTTTGCGGTGACTTTTGTGGAGTTTTTTCAACAACTTCTTCCAATTCGCTGCTCGACGACGCCCATTCTGACGTGACATCTCCATCTTGTAGACTTTTAACCTGCGTTTCGCTCGTTTCCCCTTCGTTCCTCGAGCTCACCAACTCGGAAACTTTTTCCTCGGACTTAACTCCAATTTGTTTCTTCCTATCATCGATTTCCTCAACTTCGCTCTCTTCCTCCTCCGACTCCTCGTACTCCTCCTCGTATTCCGATTCATTTCCAATTTCGGACACAGCAACAGCCGAAGCATTCGACGCCGACGACGCTTTTGCCATTTTCTCCTTTTCTTTTTCTTTCCCCTTATTTCTAAAAAAAAAATTATTTTAGAAAAATTTCAATTTTTTTTTTTTTTAAATTTACTCTTTCGGAGTCGAATGAATCTGCCAAAACTTTCCCGGTTTAAATTTCTTCTTAACCGACGTAACCAACTTACTCAACGACTCCTTTGTACCTATTTTATTTAAAAAAAAATTAATTCCCACAAGTTAATTAAAAACCAAAACATTACTTAATAAACGCGAATGTTTTTCGACTTTTCTCTTCCATTCGCCACTCTCTTTCGACGTAACGGACGGAATTGGCATCGACGGCGACCGTGGAAGACCTTTTTTATCATTTCTAACTGGAATTTCTATGATTTCATCTTCTTCACTCTCATCCTCCTCCTCCTCCTCTTCCTCACCCTCCGTATTATACCCCCCAGACCAGGACTTCGATCTGGGATGAATAGTCACGTGTTTCCTATCACCAATAACGTGTTGCGCATTCGACTGCCTCTAATCGTATGAAAATAAATCGAATCAGTGCATCGAATCGTAAAAATCCACAAAATTTTAATTCCACTCATATAATTTAATTAATTTAACAAAACCAATCATTTCATCAATAACAATGCAACAACGCTGGACTCACAGTCGGTAATCCCATGTGATCCAATTTTTCTTGCAACATGCACGATAACTCTTCTCTTAACCCTTCGACTAAAGATTGGTTCTTCTTGAGCGCTTCTAGTTGTTTCGTGCGACAAGGCGAGTGTAAACTGTCGTTTGAATTCAAATCCGAATCTGAAATTGGAGAAAATTAATGAAATTTTAGAAAATTTTAGAAAATTTGTTCACCTCCAACTCCAAACATGTATTTTGATTTTAAAGGACGGCAGTGCAAGTGGTGGTAGGGGTAACAGTGCGGGCGGCAAATGTATCTGCGAGCTGTGAAGAGGAAGTGTTGGAAGGGTTTTATATTATAAAATAATAAAAATCACCTTTTCGTTGTTTAGAACATAATTTTGGTTCTGTTTTCGGTTCGGTGGTTGCGGGTAAAGTTGCCAACGTTTGCTGGAAGTTAAGTAACAATAATTTAGGAAAAGAAATCCACAAAATCAAAAAATCAAAAAAGTACAGTGCAGAGAAGTTCCTCGATTTTTCTTTGTTGTTTCTTCAATTTCCGTTCTTGTTCTTTGGTTCTCTCGCAAAGATCTTGTAATAGCATTTCCGTTTCAGTTTTATCGGGTTTACCAAATTTTTCTTGAACGAGACAATTTAACTGCAAAAAAAAAAATTAAAAAAAATTAACATTAACTCCAATTTTTTTTTTTATAAATTACTTTTTCCAATTCTTGAGTTTGTTCTTTAGCCAAACACTTAATTCTTTTCTGCAAAGTGTCTTCGTGCGCTTTAAGTCGATGACAAACGACATTTTCAACATGCTGCGTTAAACTTTTCCTCAATTTACAGAATTCTTTTTTCTGGCCTTTCAAAACGTCGCAATTTTCCTCTTTTTGAGGCGGCAACAATGGCATCGGACAAGGCGGTGATGGCGGAGGAGAATTACACACTAAACAATTTTTTAAAAATTAATTCAATTGTATAACTTACATAATATCAACAAACCGTCATGTAGTTCTTTCTGTAGACTGTTCACGCAATATTCAGCAAAAGTAGTCCTATCGTTTATATCTCTCATTTCTTTCATGAACAAATCTCGAATCGATTCGATTTCCTTCTTTTGCGTTTCCAGCTGTTCCAATTTCCATTTCTGCACGTCGTCTCCCTAAGGAAAAAAATGTAAATAAAATATTGAATTATCGATCGATTTTTTTACCGTTTTGGCCTTTTTTTCATCTTGTAAATGACATTGAGTCAATTTAAGTTGTTCTTTAAGCTCACAAACTTCCTTCTCCAATTTATCGACGACTGTTGCGACTTGGTTTTGCGTCTCCGGCTGGCAGGAATCCAAGTGACGTCGTTTCATGTGCATTTGGAGGTACTCGGACGTGAGAAAAATCTTCGGACAAAATGGGCACTAAATAAAAAAATTTTAAAAAATTATACAAAATTTCAAAATTGAAATTTTGTGTCAAATTACAGCGTGACATTCAGCCGACGTTTGTTGCATCGAATTCTTTTGCGCACAAAACAATTTCTTGTACTTCTTAACGTCATCTTTCAATCTTTTAATCAATTCTTCCGTGTCGCATTTCGTTTTCTTGTCGCAATCCAATTGCTAATAGAAAATAAATTAATTTTCAGTTAATTTTTTATTAATTTTCTATTCTAATTTTCTTACACTTGTCAGATATCTGCATTTTTCTTCCAAGGCAACGACGGTGTGAGATAAATAATCTTGAGAGTGCTTAAAATTAAAATAATTTATTTTCTTTAGAAAAATGAATGAAACAAATCGAAAAAGTACAAATTACCAGCAAATATTCGATTATCAGCTGGGCCAACCGGAACAATTTAGTGTAATTCGGGTCGCAACACCTTGGGTCCAATTCACATTCGATATTACAGAAAGCAACATTAGCAATATTGTCTTGCAGCGTGTCAAAATCCAACTCGCGGCTGATCCTCTCCAGATCGATAGAAGCTTAAGCATTAAAAAAATTAAACACGAAACACCAATAAGCCACCCAGCCGTACCAATTTTCCTCCAATCAATTCGTTCATTTCGTTTGCGAAATGTCATGGGGCCATTACAATTTGTCCAAGTGTTACCGTTATTTGCAAGGCCCATCTGATCAAATGTTGGGTTTGGACCCAACTGCATCACAAATTACATCCTCCTGTACGGAATTTATCGCCTAGAATAATAAAACACATCTACAATTTTAGTTAATTCTCCGATTCGATCTGAAACAGTCAATTTATTTACCATGAATCTTAATAACAGCTCGTACTCCCCATTTTGAATTCCAAATCCAACTAGTATGACTGGACCGCACTTAAAACACATCAAAATTAATAAAATCTAAGTCATCCTTATCTACTCCTTATATTCATTAAAATTAATTCTATATTTTCATTTTTATTTTTCGTAAATGATTAATTTTTTTTAAATAAAATAAATTCATTTCTTTTAATCGACCAATTAGAAAAAACCACGATCGCATACCAAATAGCAGCAGCCGACACAGGCTTACGGCTTAGTCAAAAGTGAATGACGACAAAAGATATGACAGTAAAGTGAAACTTGTTGAAACAAAACCGTATGTAAAATGTCGATGGCATTCGTAGGAAATATGAATAATTACGTTTCTTCATTGTGGATATTTTTCATCACAATCAAACTTCATTTCGAAGGTAATGATGAAATATAAAATTTGTTGTTTTCATTTACTATTTTGTCATTCAACTAATTCCATTTTCTCTTTTTAAAAAACAGATGTGGATTCAGTTTCAAACGTAGATGTAGATAGACACTTAGAATTAGGTAAAGTTCTGCTCACAAAAGGCCAGTTTGCAGACGCATTAACACATTTCCACGCAGCAATAGGTCAGCATCACAAAAAAGTGTGAAAATTAGGTTATTTATAATCAAATCAATTAATCAATTTTTATTTTTAAACCTTATAGAGGCCGATCCAACAAATTACATAAGTTATTACAGAAGAGCGACGGCGTTTCTAGCTCTTGCCAAATCTAAGTCAGCTTTACCAGATTTGAATAAAGTGGTCGAACTTAAACCAGATTTTCTATCAGTAAAAATTAAATAATTTATTCATTGCCACGTGTATTAATTAAGTAATATTTCTAGGCGAGGATACAAAGGGGAATGGTATACGTGAAACAAGGAAAACTAGACGAAGCGCATATTGATTTCGAACAAGTGGTAAATGACAGATAAAATTAGAATTAGAAATTTTTGTTGATTTTTTGTGTTTGTTAATGTTAGTTACGTCGAGATCCTGGCAATCTAGACGCCTTACACTACTATAACTTAATCAGTCCGCTCAAACAAGATATTGAAGTCGCTTATTTGCTGATGAAAGACCACGATTACCATCGTGCAATTGATTTACTCACAAAAACGTTAGAAGCTTGTCCTTGGGATGCGAAATTGCACGAATTGCGCGCCGATTGCTTCATCGCGATCGGTGATATACAAAAAGCCATTTACGACATCAGACCAACAACAAAACTAAGAAACGACAACACCGATGCCTACTTAAAGCTTAGTAAACTTCATTATCAAGTCGGGGAGTCGGACGATGCGCTTCAGTGAGTGTTTTTCTTATTTTTTTGGGAAAAAAAATAAAATTTTGTCTTTCTTTTAAACAGACAAGTGCGCGAATGCCTTAAACTCGATCCTGATCACAAGGAATGTTTTAATTTCTATAAGAAAGTGAAGAAAGTCGTTGGACAAATCAAATCGATCTACGAATTTATGAATGACAAAGAATACGAGAGTTGTCTCGATAAAATACAACAACTGTTAAAAACTGAAAAAGATTTTATAATATATGCCATTAAAGCAAAAGGGCTACAGTGCCAGTGCCATTTAAGGGTTAGTTAGCAATTTTTAATTATAAAATTATAAAAATCATTCTAATTTTGTAATTTCGTAATTTCAAGGCCAATCAAATAAGTGAAGCCATCAACACGTGTAGCGAAACGCTGTCAATGGAAGAAAGCGCACCAGTGCTCTGCGATAGAGCGGAAGCGTATATTGCAAACGATCAATTTGACGAAGGTTTGTGTTGGAAGATCAAAAAAATTTCCCCCCAAAAAAATTTTTTTAATGGGAATTTTTTATTTTTAGCTATGCGGGATTACGATCGAGCCGAACAGATTGATCCCGAGCTTACGAGGGCGAGGGAAGGGAAACAGAAAGCTGAAAAGCTGTTGAAGCAGTCGAAAAAGAGAGATTATTATAAAATTCTCGGCGTTAAAAGGACAGATAACAAACAGACGATAATTAAAGCGTACAGGAAATTAGCACAAAAATGGCATCCAGATAACTTCCACGATCCAGTTGAGAAGAAAAAAGCTGAAAATAAATTCATAGATATTGCGTCGGCAAAAGAAGTATTAACGGATCCAGGTATTATTTATTTTTATTTATATTTGATTAAGTTTTTAATTTTTTAAAAATACGAAACAGAAAAGCGGCAAAAGTATGACAACGGTGAAGATCCATTGGATCCCGAATCCCAATCTGGTCAGGGTTTCAACCCATTCGGTCAAGGATTTCATCCATTCGGGGGCGGAGGATTTCAATTTAAATTCCACTTCTAATCCTGAATTAATTGAATACTTGTAATTTAATTGGCGTTTGTTTTTATTTTTTTCCATTTCCGGAAAGAAAAATTGTGAAATATTTTACAAAAAATTTTTGCAATAAAAATTGACAATTTATGTACAGAGAAACAAAAGGAAATTATTTACAGTTTTGTGTGACGAGGTACAAAAAAACAAAGGAATGTTTCAATTTATACATTCAAAATTGTGCATAAGAGATGTGATTGTCTAAAATACATCTATATTGCTAAGTGGGGGCTGTGAGATACAAAATACATAAATTAATTAATTAATAAATTAAAATTTAAGGCTTCATGATACAAAAAACTAAATACACTTTGCATTGTATTTTTTTAAATAAAAACAAAAAAGGATCATATGTGATTAATGAGTCGATGGAAAACAATGAGCACATTTTAGCACAAAATTCGTATATTATTAGTTGAAAATTATATATAAACAACACTTAACATTAATTTAAATAATGGAATGAAGATCTATTCTAATATCCATCATGTTACTATAGAACCGGTTTAGTAGATTTAATAAATAGATACAACTGGAGAAAGTTGGATTTCATCATCTAAACTTGGATTATGAAAAAACATGGGTTTTATAGTATACAGTACAGTGTTTTAGTAAAAATTCACGTATAAAAAAAATTTTGTCAGGTATACTCAAAATAGTACCATAATGCAACTGGGTTTTGTACATGAAAATTTTTTTAGTATAATATATATATATTTATATCATGTTATCTTGTAAGATTTAAAATTCTATTGCAATTCGTAACATTATATGTGCATTCGTTGCAACATTAATTATCAATGCGAAAGAGAGTTATTACATAGTTTAGTAGAAACAACATAGAAATCGTGTTAATATCAGTCACATCTCCCACCATTTTTATCAAGTTGAATTTTAATCGACATTAAATATTAGTTTTTAGTCAAAACTGATATAAAATTTGAACTCTGCATAATCTAATTTTAAATTATTTTATAATTATTTACCCGATAACTGGAACTCTAAATATTTCCTCTGAGCAATTTGAATTTTACCAAAATTGTCCGATTATAATTTGCTTAGCTATAAAAAATTGATTAATTTTTATAAATTACAACAAATCATGACTAATCCTATCCCTTTTTTGCAAAAATTCAAAAGGGATTTTATTTAAAGGCAGTTGAATGTGTTCAATTTAATTCTTTTAACACAACATCGATATATTGAAAATAACTCATAAACATGCGAGTTCTAGGCGTTAATTCATTTGTTACGTATTTCATTGAGAATTTTAAAAATAAAATATGTAGGTTGACTAAGAGGATGTGACGACACAGGAGATGTGACAAAACACTAAATATAATCGTCTTTCCACTCGATTTCTATCGATTTATTGTTGGATCGTTCGCTTTTCATTTTACATGACAAAACTGTTTTACCTGAGTCAAAATATCACGCTTTGCCACTAAATCCAAATTTGTGCTTTTAGGTTCATTTTTAATTTTATTTTTTTCAAAATTTTTTTAAAAAAAAAAAAAAAAGGAAAAAACTTCACACCAAACCAACAATTTGCAATACCAACAAGTGGCCATCATAAATTTGCATATATTGCCTTAAAAAATCAATTATTGTGAGCACGAAATTTTGGCACATAGTGAAATTTTATGTTTTCTTCAAATAATTGAAACCACAACACATTTGGCACAGATATCTACAAAAAAAAGTAAACAGTCAAAAAGTTTGGAAAAAATAATAATAAACGAGTGCGACACGATTTAACAACAAGAAAACATTCGAATTAAATATCAAAAATTCAATTTTAAAAGATTCACTTTTGTTGAGCAAATTCTTCTCGAAAAAAATACTGCGATTTCTTTTTATGGAAATATTTTCCCCACTTTTCATTTTGTAACTTGGATTTTTCAAAAATCAAGAATTATATATTCAAAAACTGGAATATTGTGCACACTTTCAAACCCGTTCCCAGGAACTTTTGCTTGCTGCGTTTAACTCTTTGATCCCTTGTTGCAGTCTTTTGATATGACCAACTTTAGTTATATTGAGATCCTATTTTTTAAAAAAATTAATTTTATTTAAAAAAAATTTTTTTAATTTTTTTATTGTTTACCTTAAAATCTCTCCTTTCTAAATGTAACAATTCCGACCCTCTAATATCATGTCCAATAAAATTGTCTTTATATTCTCCGAGTTGTAGTAATTCCAGCCATTGACACACTTCTTCGCTGCCCCATAGATGAATAGGCACATCAACTAAAAAATAATTTTTTTTTTCAATAATTACAAACAAAAAAAAATTAAATTTCTTACGTCCCAACGCAGATGGAGAAATGACTTTTTCTTTCGACTGTTTTTTAAATTTGAGTCTAAAAAGTCCCTTGCTCAGCCATTTTTTCTCCATATTTTGTTCTTCATCGACGGGATGGAAGTGAACGAAACCGCCAACGTCGTTGCATTTACGTAACTCGGTTTCGACAACACCCAAAGACGAATTAAGCCTTTCTTCAACTTCCGGTTGCAACGACTGATTAAAAATTTAAAAAACAAAAATTTCAATTACAAATTTTCAATAAATTTTCAATAAATTTTCACAAAATTCACAAACCATTTTTGGTCCTTTGACGCGAAGAAAAGTCACAGTTTCGTGATGCAACGCCTTGACGGTGCAAACCACATCTGTGATTAAACTTCTTAAATTCGGCTGATTTAAAAAACACAAAAACATTTTAAAAATCGATTTAAAAAAACAAAAAATCGATTCTTTTACCACTTCTGCGAGTTTTCCACCCGTGTACACTTTATCCAAACAACTAAACACTTGCGCTGCCAACTGATACAACTCGTTTTCAACCATCGGATGATCGATCGATGCGATTTTAACGCTGCAACACAAAAAAATTCAATTTTCATACAAAAAAAAAATCCAAACACAACAAACCTTCGAACGAAAGTCGTAGCTGCCTCCAAAAACGGCAAAATCAAATGAATTTCATCATCACCCAACAAGGGACTTTGCGTAACACACGCTTTAAAGGACCCACTCAAATATCTCTGCTTTTCCTGCCAAATTTTCAACGACGATTCCAGATGCTAAATTTCAAAAAAAAAATTTAAAAAAATAAATAAATGATTAAAAAATTCCTTAAATTCCATCGTGTTTACCCTATTCCTATACAACATTTGCACTCTGTTTTTATGCATGATATGAATCATGCCTGGGGGCTGCAACCAGGCCTCGCCGTCCACTTGTACCGGCACTCCTTCTTCTCCCAGAACCGTAATGGTTACTGTCTGACACTGGGCTATTCGGTGATGCTGCAAATTTATTATTCTTGAAGCTGCCATTTGCACGGAACCGAAAACAGCCACGACTTCGAGTATTTTGTCATCGAAAGATGGAGCGAAGAAAATATCGTCTTCTTTTGTACCGCCCCAGAAGTTGGCTCCTCCCGCAAAACTAAAAAAAAAAATTTTTTTTTTTAAATTAATAAATTTGTCACAATTTTGTTATCAAAGGGTTACCTCGGGATATTTAAAACAACAATTCCCTGCAAACTTGGAAGTGGTATTCGTTGTCCGTCACATTCAAGTTGAACGCGTTGTTCTAAGTTTTTGTACGTTTGCTGCAGCAATTCTTTTCCTCCGAGAACTCCATACCACATCATGTTTTTCGTTCGACTTCTGCACTTTTCCGGATGCTCCTCGCGCTTCTGGTGAAAATCCAATGCGATTTTCGCGTCCAATCCGATCCCAAAGTAATTATTAAGTACACATTTCTCTTCAAATCCATCGCTATAAAAAAAAAAAAAA
>JAQIXT010002302.1:0-11350 GCA_034700445.1 Stenotaenia linearis | reverse complement strand
TTCTGAAGTATAATAAACAGTGGGTTTAGTTTTTTTCTTTCAGTTCGAGGTTTTAGCATTTCATTAGTTGTTAAATTAGAATATTTTTCAATTTGGATGGAAATTAATTTGCATTACAATAAACTCGTTTAAATGTAAATTTTTATTTAAATGACTTGTTTTTAAATCTAATGTTAGAAATAAATATAAAGATTAAAATCAACTTTGTTTCTTTTTCTTATTTTTAAAAGAAATGTATAATTTTTGTTTTTACTCAGTTTGTTGTATTTGAGTTTTCTGTTTTTTGGTTCTTGCACTTGAGCTTGGCGCCATCTATCATTATATTTTGTAATTGGGCGTAATTGTTTTGATTTATTTTGAGCTTTTCTTTTCTTATTTCTTGAATAGTATACCCATCATTATAATCAACCACACCTAAAGATAAAACAAAATGATAATCAACATCATTCAAATCGCATCAAAACCGCATTAAAATTACTTAGAAATTAGCAATTCAAACTGCACATGTCTGCCAAATTGCATTTCTTCCTCTTTTTCCACCGAATTCGCCTCTATACTCATTTATCAAAATACCATTTCAACAGTTTTTCCATTGATTCACCTAAAGACCTCTCGTCTGGAAATGACGAATAACCAGGAAATGGCATAATGTCTAAACAAACAACAAATTAAAATCAATTCGAAATCCAAATTAAATTAAACTTTTTACCTCCGAAATGAATCACTTGTAAGCAAAATGCCACCCATCGTACGCTTGATATCCCACACGTGAGTGTTCCTAATCGAGAAACGTCACCTGACCTTAAAGAATAGTTTTGCGTAATCACATGCATCACCCGTGACAAAGAGTTACCGTCTGTTCAAGTGAAACTGCTTAGTGTAATTCATTAATCGGAAACTCATTTCAAAGCGTCATTTTATAGATAAACTCTGCTGTACCGAGATAATCATCTTCCATAACATCTCGTCTATTTTGATAATAAAAAAATCAGTTTCAGTGTAATCCTCATTTTCAAAGTTAATGTGATGAATTTCAGTGAGTTTTTCCATCATTTTCCTTTAAAAAAAATTCTTTTCTAATTAACTACTATACTTAATTTCCAAGATATACTTCAGTGCAATTCCATCAACTTCAGTTTTTTCTTTGACTCCCAATGGTTTTCCTTGAATGTACTCATAACAAAAGCCATTTTTGATGGAAAAAGATCTTTTTTCGCGAATTCCTGCAATAGCAAATAAAACAATTACTTACCTGTGCAAAAGTTGCTTCAAACTTCGGATCTATGAGTTTCTTGGATGATTTTTAAAATGATTTCTTATTCTGATCACATAGACGTCATCCCAATTGTCTTCCGAGCATACGCGTGAAGTTATGCAGGAAAAACCACCAAACAATTTCTTTTGTTTTACAGAAAAAAACGTAACCTTAATCTTTTTTTCTTTTTCTATATTAACTACAAACAACTCTTTTTTACCTTGATAATTGCTTTTCTTGATTCCATTCAGGTTTAGTTACTTGAATAGACTTTTAATATCTTCTTCAACTGAAGTTAAAGTAGTGGTAAACTCCGGCAGACTTAAAGCACATGCTAAATGTAGAAGTAATTTAGTTTTAGTTAACTTTTACAGCGGTTACTCAATTGCTCTCACTTATTTAACTTCAGCTCAGGTTGATAAAGTAATGTTGTGTGATTGCGTTACATAAATCTGTGATGTAATACAGTACACGTGGTTTGATTGCAATCACAAGAATATTTATTTTGTTTTGATTATTTTTTATTACAAATTCATCTTTAAAAATACACATCGTACTATTGTAGATATGTTGTCGTGATTTATTTTCCTACCCTTCTAAAAATCAGCGCCATCTATTATTACCGTAAAACATGTTTATCTCAAAGATTCCTTTTCATTTGCCGCCTTACTTCTACAGTAGTATTCATATTTCTTGTGCATCAAACTATAAAAAGTTTAAAATTTGTATAAATTTATATCTCACAACAGTTTGAAAGACTTACGTTTTATGTTCTACCGGAAAATCACTTTTATTCTCTGTTTTTAATACCGTTAGAAAACACCCCATCATTATAACACATGTCAAGCACCAAATCTGAAAGACATTTGACAGTAGGTGTTAATTACTTTGTAATTTACTTCTCATCAGCGAAATTACCAATTCAAATAATTTAACCTGTCTCTGCAAATTCCGAAATGCTTCTTCATAATTCTTCAGCGAATTTATCTCTGCCCATTTGTCAAAATACCATTTAAACAGTTCTTTCTTTGATTCCTCCACCGATCTCTCGTCTGGAAATGTTGGAAAACCAGGAAATGGCATAATCACTAAAAAAAAAATTACTGTTCAATAAAAATTAAAACAAAGTAAAAAAATACAATTTTAGTACCTGAATAATGAACCATTTGCAAGCAATAGGCAATATCGTAAGCTTGATAACCAATATGTGACATGTCCCAGTCGACAAAAGTCACTTTGTCAGAGAAAAGTCTTTAGTCTTGTTTGTAAAAGCAGTTATTTCTTCAATACCTTTTTCCTCATCGAAAACCACATTAGCAGGATGTGGATCACCGTGACAAAGAGTTACGTTCAAATCAAACTGCTCAGTTTTAACCATCATTTGACCAAACTCATTTTTAAGTTCAGTTTTGTCAACAAAATCAGTTGGATCTGGATAATCAGCTTCCAACATCTTTTCTAACTTAATAAAATAATCAGCTTTGCTGAAATCTTCATTTTCCAACTTCACTGAATGAATTTCAGCGAGTTTCTCCATCATTTTTCTAATAAAGCTATTATTAGATACTTTTCATCAACTATTTATGGTAAATTACTTGAGTGCACTTCTGTCAACATCCGGATATTCAGTTTTTCCTTTCACTATATGAATTATTGGTTTTCCTTTAATATATTGATAACAAAACCCATTTTGAAAAACAGCGAGTACAGGAGGAAACAGATCTCTCTTTGAAAGCTCCTAAAACAAAATCTTAGTTAATAATAAATTATCTAACTTATTTAACACCTGTGCAATATTTTCTTCAAAATTTAAATCGTAGAGTTTAGCTTTTTGTTTAGCTCTGACATTCTTGAAAGCTTGCTTTACTCTCACGGTGAAAGAGTCTTCAATATTTTCTTCAAAGTAAACACGAGCAGTCAAACAGGAAAAACCTCCAGACATACGCTATTATTTAAAAAAATAAAAATAAAAAAAAAATAAAAAATTTTGTTTGTTTACCTCGATTATTATTTTGTTTTTCTTCCACTCTGGTTTAAGTATCTTGAACAAACTTTTAATATCTTCCTCAGCTGAAGTCACGTCAACGATAAACTCTGGTAGATGTAAAGTAGTAGTAGCACACATTGAGATATTAAATAATTGTAAATTTCCAATAAAATAAACTCCACTGACTTTTTATACCTCTTTTTATCAATTGGTATCAAAATAACCTCCCGTACCTTATCTTTTGTGATGTATACTTAGATTGTATAATACAATTGTATAATGTGGTGCAATCATTCATCGGTTTTGAATAAATTGACAACATAATTTGCATTTCGATCATTTATTTTAATTATTTCACTTTTTACACACAATTTTTAATTTCTTGCAATTTCTTCTCTTTAATTCTGCAGTAATGTTGGTAAGCACAACCAATCATCCTGATGAAAAAAATGCAAATTATTAATAAAACAATAATTACATAAAAAAAACTTACATTTTTGGATCAACTGGATATTCACTGACCGACTGTCCATCAGCATCAGCTGCAGTTGTGAGGGCGGTAAACACAATAACAAACGTTAAGCACCAAATCTAAAATAAATAAATAAATTTGTATTTAAATTGTTTTAAAGACTTATTGATTAATTACCAATTCGAAAAATGCCACTTGTCTGCGAAATTCCTTAAATGCTCCTTCATTAGCATCGCGAGAATTTAACGACGACCATTTATCGAAATATTGCTTCAGAATGGCCACTTTGGACTCATCTATTTGCACTTCTTCAGTGGATAGCAAACGAGGAATTTGTAAGATGTCTAAATAAGAGAAGATAAAAAATGAGCTTAAATTATTGAGAAAGTTATACTCCGCACCGTCAAAGAAAAACAACATTTGCAAGAAATAAGCCAAATCGTAGGCTTGGTATCCAACATGAGACATTTCCCAGTCAACAAAATAAACTTTATCTGAAACAAAAAATCAAAATCATTAAAAATTTATTAATGAAACATCAAATTACCTTCAGCTTTATTCCAAACAACATTCCCAGCGTGTGAATCTCCATGACACAAAACAATGTTAAATTTAAACTCTTTGCTGTAACTCAACAACTCGGTAAACTCATTTTTCAACTGCGCTTTGCCAATAACGTCGGAGTTTTCAGGATAACCTTTTTCTAATATGTCTTCTATTTTACTAAACAAATCCGAAGTGGAATAATCTTCATTTTCTAACTTAACAGAATGAATTTCAGCGAGTTTTTCCACCATAGCCCTTTAAAAAAAAATTTTTTTCCAAAAAAATAACTTTTTTCAAAGAAAATAATAATTACTTGATTAAACTCGGGTTAACGTCAGGATTTGTCATTCCTTTGCTCAAACTAACAACCGGTTCACCGGGAATAAATTGATAACAAAGTCCATTCTGAAATGACGCGTGAACAGTGGGAAATAGACCGAGTTTCGAAAGAACCTGCAATTCAATTCAAATAACGTGATTTTCCTTAAAATTTCTCTCTTAATTTACAAACCTTTATAACTTTCAATTCAAATTTTGGATCAATCCACACTTGCAGACATTCAGCTTTTGGTAATCTCACTCTCACAACAATAGCATCGTCTGGTTTTTCTTCCAAAAACACACAGGAAGTCAAACACGAATAACCGCCAGTGATTTTCTGAAACAAAAATTACAATAACTTTCACAAAAACCAAAAAAACAATAAAACATTTACCTTAATTGTAAGTTTCTCTTCACTCCACTGTGGTTTAACGACCTTAAGCAGTCTTTTAATGTCTTTTTCAACTGATTTTAAATCAATCGCAAACTCCGGTAGCTCAACAGCCGACATTTTCATCGAAGTTACAACTCAAGAGTGAATTTCAAATTTAATAGGTGCATTCAATTCCTATATTTTTTGACTACTTGCAAGACTTTCTGGCGTGAGAAAAAAAACAACAGGAAATCCTTGTGCAACAATTTCGGATTTCTACATTGTAATTTAAATCAGTATTAGAATAGTTAATTCATTACATTAAGCAATTCAAATTCAAATTCAACTTTTTTTTATTTACGTCTTGTACAAATCCAATTCTAAAACACGTTCAACTACTCTTAATTTTCAATCTAATTTACATTTCTCATTTCACTTAACTAACTGCGCACCACCGCCAGAAATGATTTGAAACTGAACTTTCATGTTCAATAATTTTGCAACTTCTTCATCAATTTTCTTTTTATCTCCTTTAGCTGCTTTTAGTTGTCGAACAACATTTCCCTACAAAAAAACAAAATTAAAAACAAACTTACAAATCTATCATTAAATTAATACCTGGTTTGAAATCGCCTCTTTTAATTCATCTGGAGATAATTTCTGCACGCAATTTAGGAGGTGGCCATCTTGCATAACAGAATTCGCAATCTGAAAATTAAATTTGAATAGAATTACAACGTAAAACCCAAAAAATAAAAAAATTTACTTTTCTCTCGGGTGGAACTGGTGGTGTGGTTTCTCTACTCGCAGCCTTGCCTGCAAACTGCTTCTTTAACTCTTCGATTCTTTGACTTTCGAGTTTTTGAAAAAGTGGAGCGGGCTTAAAAAAAAATTTAAAAAATAAAAAAAAATATCATTAAAAAAAAAACTTAAAATTTACTTTTCCAATTTTATGTCCCTTTGGTAAATAACAAACGATCCTCGTTAAAAGAACGTTACATTCAGCCGGTGCTGCTAACTGTTCTTGAATAGTTCTGCTCGTGCTTGGCATGTACGGCTGAATCATCACCGACAACAAACACGTGATGTTTGCGCATAAACCGATCACAGATCCGGCACGAATTCTATAAAATACGACATTATAATTAAAATAAATTTAAAAATCTAATTATAAGCAACCAACTTGTCCTCTGGACTGCCTTTAATCAAAACCCACGGTTTGTTGTTTTGAATTAACTGGTTTCCTCGACGCGATATGTTTAGAATGTGTCTCACGGCTTCCCGCAATCTGTAATTTGTAAATTTTATTTTAAATTTTGTAAAGTTCAATTTACTCGAACTTACTTTACTCTTTCCAATGCATCTAAGAATGCGTTTAGTTGATGAGTGACGTAAGCTAAAAATAATTTATCGTCATCGTTTAGTATCATTTCCGGAATGATACCACCGAAGTTATTTGAGAGGAACGTCAAACATCTGTAAATTCAATGAAAACAATTTTGTTTCATTCGGTTTTGATTAAATTTTAATCGAATTCGCACCTGTTTATGAAATTTCCTAAATTATTCAACAACTCTGAATTGTTCTTCATCATCAAATCGGACCAACAGAAAGCGCTGTCCTGTGATTCGGGTCTCGTGTAAAGTAAATAAAACCTCCAAATGTCAGCGGGAATGCCAACATCCTTCGCTTGATCACCGAAAACACCGACTCCGCGACTTTTAGAAAACTTACCGTCTTCGTAATTTAAATATTCTAACAAAACAAATACAAAAAAATTAGCGAACTTATTAAATTATAAAAATCACATAAAATTACCAGTTGCAACTAAATGATTAACAATCGTGTAATTGTCATCAGCTCCGATTTCAGTGCTGGGAAAAATAAGTCCGTGAAAAGGCACATTGTCCTTTGCCATAAATTGATACAGTTGAACTTGTTTAGGATTCTTCCACCACTTTTCCCATTCGGCCGTGTAATTGGCCGTTATCGACAAATAACCGATGGGAGCGTCGAACCAAACATAAAAAACCTTAAAAAAATAGAATTTTTAATAACTTAATTGACATTTTTCATAAAATAAAACTCAATTACTTTATCCGTAAACCCCTCCAGCGGAACCGGAGTTCCCCACTTCAAATCTCGCGTGATGCATCGCGGTTTTAAACCATCCTTAAGCCACGACTGCACTATGGTCTTCGCATTCGAAGTCCAAAGTCCACTTTCGGACGACTTTTCGAACCATTTCTGGAGATTATCTTCGAGCTAGAACGTCAGGCAAAAACATAAACAAAAATTTAACTAAAATTACAAAATCATTTACCTCAGGCAAATTAATAAACAAATGATTCGAGCTTTTAACGACTGGTTGCGAGAGACATAATTTACAACGCGGAGATTTCAACTCAATAGCGTTGATCAACTTCCCACACGCGTCACACTGATCTCCTCGCGCGTCCTCGTAACCGCACAACGGGCACGTTCCTTCGACGAATCGATCGGCTAAAAACCGTTCGCATTTCTCGCACATCAATTGACTCGTACTGTCTTCGAGTAAATACCCGTTACGGTGCAGACGCCAAAAAATTTCTTGTGCAATTCTGTAATAATATATTTCATGAATAAATTATACATTTTTTTGTTATAAAAGTGAATTATTACTGTGTTTGTTGTTGCGTTGTTGTTCGGCCGAAATAATCAAACGAAATTTCAAACCAGTCGTAAATTTCGCTGTGTAATTTGTGGTATTTATCGCAAATTTCCCTTGGAGTGAGTCCTTCTTCGATAGCCTTTGTTTCTGTTGCGGTACCATACTCATCCGTACCACATATGTATAAAGTATTGTAGTTCCGTAGTCGACAGTACCTGAAAAATAAAATTTTTTAAATTCAATTTTTTAATTAATTAATTAATATTTTACCTCGCAAATGCGTCAGCACTCAAAACACAGCCGATGATGTTACCCAAATGAGGCACGTTATTAACGTAAGGTAAAGCGCTCGAAATCAAAACGTTTTTAACGCCTTCTTGAGGTAATCTGTAAATAAGAATGAAAATTTGTAATTTTTCTCTATTTTTAAATGTTTTTTTCTAATAAATTACATTGGATGGACGATTTCCCGAGGTGGTGGAGCATTTTGTCGCCCGTGAAGCCACGATTCATATGCAGCTGATATTTCTTCAGGCGTGAAAGTCATGTCGTGATCATCATCGGTCGCTTCTGAGATTTTTTTTTCGCTCGATGATTGCCTCGTGACGGATTTCGTGTTTTCTTGTGATAGTTTTGTTTCCATTTCTTTCGGTAAAGATGGGGACGGGATAGTCAAAACCGATTTCTACATTAAAAACACAAAAATTTGTTAATCTATAATAAAAATTTCCAAATTAATTGATTTTACTTTAAAAATTTCTAAATATTTTCCTTTAAATTGCGTTTCAATCGTCGATTTAAAGCTTTCCAGCGACGAGAGGTAATTAAACCATCTTTGGACGTTTTCAAAACCCTTTAAATAAGCTAAAAATACAATTTATTAAAAATTAATTTTTTACACACACAATTTCTTAATACTTACTTTCGGCAAGTTTTTTATCGGTAACAAACGGGTAAATCGTACTCCAAATCACCACATCTGCTTGCGTCACTTCGTTCAAGCAGATAAAATTCTTAGTAGAAATTGCGTCCTCCAAACTTTGAAAACATTTCGACAAACTATCCAAAATTGCGGAATCGACCTTCGAGCCCTGATAAACACTTGTCAAAACTTTGACAGCATACGGCTTTAACAACCAAACAAAACAAAAATTAATAAAACACTCTTCTATGTGACATTTCGAACACAATCTTACCTCCAAATACAAACTCTCCCATTCAATCCAGTTGTCGATTTTCAAATCGTCGAAATTTTCGTTTTTCTTCACCAATAAATAACTAAAAAGAAAAATAAACGAAAAAAATAGATTACCGGCTATTTATTTTCCCAAATGAAAATCGCTCGGTCAATTTCACGTAATTATATTTACCTCGTTATAATATTAGGTGAAAACAAGACTGATTCGTCATCCAACTCCAACAACGGCGGACTCGTAAATACTAAATACGATTCAACTGCAAAGAGCAAAAAAATTCAATGTAAAATGATTGACATATTGCATCAGCTGCTCATCTCCTTATGATTTAAATAGCCAAATTCCACAAAGGCTATAAATAAATGTCCATTTAACACGGGATGAAGTATCATATTTCATTAATACTATTTTGACATTTGAAATAAAGATTATACAATGTTTGATAACGAGTTAAATGTCCCATTCATTTACCATCGGTTTTCCGCTTTGTCAGCTGTACGTCGCTCGAGTTCAAAATCCTCAGAGCTATAAGGGGTTTTAAGCTCAAATAAATGTCTGGATCGATGATTAGATGCATTTTTGATGATCAACAATGAGTTTGAATCCAACGACCCACTTTTCGGACCGAATTTTGGCCTACACGTGGCCGCAGAATCAGTGGAACACGAGCGTGATTGAAAAAGAGAGAAACCTACGGAAGCTTCCTGACGACATGCTTATTTTACGAGTTTCTTGTGCTGCCACCATGAAGCGCCACCATTAAGCAGCGGCAAATTTAAAGCTCATTTTAGAGAGAATCATTAGCGTGGGTGAAAGCAGTGAAATGCAAAATGACGAGGAGACTAGTATGAAATGACTAAAGCCAATCACCAAGCTGATATAAACGTCTGTTACGGATAGCCTAGTGCGAAAGTATTGGTGCGAAGGCTTCCCTGCAATGTTACTTTTGTAAAGTTGAGTTAAATACAAACATTATCGAGTGTATAAAAAAATGTCCAATCAAAACAAACAATAAGACGATTTTAAAACACTTTTTTAATCTTTTTAATCATTTTATTGAACCACTTTTCCTTTTTCTTCTTATATCCACATCCACACTCGCAAGCTCTGCCTCTATGAAAAAGTTCTATTTTTGTACTTGCGGGAATCTCTTTCCACTTCTCAGGACGATGAATTATATCAAACATCAACATCTGATCTGTGCAATCATCTTCCTCCATCTCATCGTACATTTCATCAATCTGATAAATATAATACATATAAACCGATAAAAAAAACCTTTTTTTTACTTCATTTTCACTAACATTATTCAACACGCAATCAATTTCATCCAAATCACAGTATTTTCCATGTTTGCAGTTCTCAGAAAACACTTTTCTACCAAACAAATTCGGTGCACAACAAATCATGAACTTTAAAATAACTATTTCACTCCACGACAGCTGAAAATTCAAATTAAATGTAATTTAATATAAAAAAAAAACTTTTTTCTCGTCTTACATATTCGTATGAATTTTCACAACTGAATAAAAGATGTCCAAAGTATTCGATAATTTGACTAATTCTGTTAATATCTGGTTCCATCGAGTTCGAATCTAAACTCAATCGCCAAAACATGATAAAAGTGTGTTTTATCATGATTAATGTTACTGGATCGATATGACGTAGAAATCTGTTGATAATGAACGTTAATTTTAATGAATAGATTAAAAAATGTATTGAAATTACCTCAGCAACTGCAAAATTGTTGTCTTAAAATGCTCACATTCGATCTTCAACGTAACTATGTGCTGAGCAATAATTCCTTTTTCCTCACAATTAACTGGATCCAGAAGTCTGTCTTGTAGTTTTTCAATAAAACTCTGTATTAACAGTCAAAGACAGTATTTTGCATCAATTACATCAAACGAAAATAAAATACTTTAAAAACACCATAAACAACTCTTGGAGTAAACAACATGTCTGCTTTTTTGCTGCCTTCCTTTAAAGAGATTTCCAAAAGATTAATTTGTACCGATTCTGTACATGTGTATGGTCTTGTAATGTTAACAAAAGGTCCATTTATGTACAAAAACTTCATGAGTTCCTGCGAATATTAAAAAATCAATCGATTTTAAACAGCAAACAAAGTTAATCACATAAAATCCTACGTATAAACGTGGATGCAAGTGCGCAGTTGTACAAATGTCATTAAGTTTACCTCCAAAAGGCAATGCCCTGGGAAAAATTTAATAAATATTACAAAACATGAATTGTAATTAATGTAAAACTCTATACCTATTATTAAACACAATTAATTCCTTCAACGCGATCAAAGTTTGGCGAATGCACTCCATTTTGCTTTTACTCTGACTAATTTTTAAATTACATTAAACAATTACACTTTAACAATGTCATTTTTGAAGGTTTTGTGACAGTATTTTTCCATCTTTCTTGATGACAGCAAGAATTGATCACTAGTTATCAATTCTTGGTGTCACTTAAAGTTCAATGTTGTTTTGCCCTCCAGCATGCAACAGGGACCCCCTAGGCCAGTTTTGAGGCCAGAAA
>JAQIXT010002301.1:0-11350 GCA_034700445.1 Stenotaenia linearis | reverse complement strand
AATAACTGCAGTTGCCATCGTTTGTAATGACGTATTTAGTGTATTTTAGCCTCGATTATTCTAGTGGCTTTGAAAGGGATGTTTTTGCAATTTCGAGATTTGAAGAAAGCGTGGAATGTGTCGCTTATGGAAGCGGTAAATTTATTTATCAATTTTTTAATTTTTTTTTTTAAATTTCTAAATTTCAGATGATTTGGCTCGTATCATTTCTGGCCGTGTTGCTTGCCGACGTTGACATTGGTTTAATAGTTGGAGTTTGTTTTTCTCTATTTACTGTCATTTTCCGGACATTAAACTGCGAAGTATTTAAGATAAAAATTGCCATGTAGGAATTTTTATTCATTCATTTATTTATATATGTAAATTGAACAATTGAACTAAATTTACATGTTTTACTAGGCCAAACACTTGTCTCCTTGGACGGATAAGTGGCACAGATATTTATGTCGAGTTGGATAAATATAAAGAAGTGGGTTTTATATTTAAAATTTCACGATTTTAAAAAATTAATTTCTTTTTTTTTTGGATAAAAAAAATAGGCGAAGGAGTTGCCAGGAATCAAAATATTCCATTTCAGTGGACCAATATATTTTGCAAACAGAGCTTATTTTAAAAATAGTGTTTACGAATACGTGGCTCTAAATCCACGGTAATGCGAAATGTTAGTTTTTTAAATTTAATTTGATAAAAAAAAAATTTTTTGTTTGTTTTAGGGTGATAGCAGCGTCGAAAAATAAAAAGGAAGCGCTGAAGAAACGGGAACAAGATTCGAAACTGAGAGAAGTGAAAAAACACAGAAAACAGATGGAGCGGCAAGAGCATATGGTTTCTGAGGGGAATGCAAAGATTGTCAATTACACAGAGAATTTTGAGCAAGAAAGTGACAACGATACTGTCGATGCTGTAGATGCGATTTGCACTTGTAATGGTGAAATACCAGAAACTACGGTCATTCCAGTTCATCATATCATCATGGATTGCTCTGCATGGACTTATATCGATGCATCAGGCTTAACAACTTTAGTTCAAGTAAGAGAAAAATTAAAAATTATTTACAAAAAAAAAAAAAAATTAAAAAAAATTAATTTCGGGCAACACAAAAATGTCAAAAATGCAAAATTGGACAAAAAAAAACGTTAAAAGAAAAAAAATTCGTATAAAAAATGCAAAAATTTCGCAATTTTTCAAAGAAAACCTGAAAAGCTCCACTGAATAAATCAGAGGAATGCAGTGAAGCCCAACTCAAAAGATATAAAAAGTGTCAATATTTTTTTAAAAAATTTTATATCCTTAATTAACATTTAATTTAATTATCTTTACAGCTTATTAACGAGTACCAAGACATCAATGTCACAGTTGATTTGGCCGCATGCCAAGGTAAACAATTGATCAATCAAAACTTAAAACGCTTCAAAATACATTTTCCCTTCCAATCTAGTGCCAGTCCTCGAATTATTTGAGAAGATGGGCTTCCTTCAACTCGTACCTGAAAGTAACATCTTTCCAACCATCCACGACGCAGTTCTTTATAGTTGCATTGGCAAGGACTGCTCTCGGGTAAGGCGGATAACATATAGCACCCACATGTAGCACTACTAACTGCAATTCATCAATAATGCACTACTAAACACTACATCACTATTGCTTCTTGATTAATCGGTGCTTGTTACTAGTTTATATTTCGGTGAATGGAATTTCTTTATTTTTTATTTATTTGTTTTTCTTGTTTATTTTCGGCATTCTTCAAGTAATTTAAAACTTTATTTATTCAATTATGAATCGAAGGCATGAAACTATTTAAATAAAAGAAATTACTCTATTTTGGTTAAATTTACTGCTTCCCGAGTTACCCTTCGATATATTACATTATACTTTTGTATCCTCAGATATCTGTGAGTGGAGTATCTACTGAAAGCAACTTTTGATCTTCAACGGGTGGGTGGGTGATGCCATTTTTGATTTACGAGATTTTTTTTTTTCGTCTTAATAAGAGGGAAAAATTAATGCTTCCTGTGATGTCTTAGACAAAAGTAATTTTGAGTAATTTATTTGTATACCGTAAGCAATAATGCTCAATTTTAGAGTGTGTTTTTCCTGAAATATATGAAGGAATTTGAGCTTTATCGTATTCTCATATTTTTATTGCCTGATGTATATATGGAATTTCATATACATATTAATTTTTATTGACATTACATCCTCAGAACAAAACGTCCTCCAAACGTTGCTGAAACTCTTGACATAATAGATTTTAAAAGGGGTAGTTGACAATTTTTACTTAATTTGCAGAATTATTTAACCAGTGAAAAGTGAGTTTAAAATTCGAGTGTCATAATGGTGACAGAATTGAATTTGGTTTTCAAGTTTTAAAGCTGAATTTTGGCAGTTTTATTATACCAAACATATAAATTTTATATTATATCAAAATCAAATTTATTTTTATTTACATTTAAAGTTTAAAGTTCAAAATGGACAATTTTGACTCCCTGACATTATTGTGACGGATTGAAATATCAAAAACAGTAGCAGACACTACAAACAAATTAGATTCAAAATAATTTACAATAATTAAATTTTTACAACGAATTTAATTATTCAAAAAATTTGTAAAACCGAATTTTTTGTAGTGAGACTGGTGAGACCATGTTAAAATGCTGTCTGGGCAGTATGCTCAACCTTTTGTACATTATCGCTCACTTATTATATTATGCTTCCATTACAACATGATTTACATGGTTATTTATCCATTTCCTTTGTTTAAAATAGTAAGGGACCATTTGGACTTCTAAACTGTGCAATATATATTTACAAAATGTATAATTTAGAGATGGAGATTATTTTTTAAAATTTATTTGTAATCATTTTTTAAAACTGTACCAAACTTGAAGAGTGCCATGCAGTAAACTGCATTCTATTTTGGTGTTCGGTTAACAATTTAAGCTAAGCAATAGGGCATGGTAAATTAACGGGAATTAAAAATAAATTTGGAGATGCTATGTAATTGCACGACAAGGATTGTGTACTAATACAGTGTAAAAATGAATTTATCACGTGATAAACAATCAAAAATTAAATTCTATAGTTTTGGGGCCTTATTTTCATTTTTTTTGGCCTTAGAAAAACACAAAGCAGGTTACTTCACAGCCAAAGGTAGAAGACATCGTTTTGCTGGAATAATTATAAGTTCATATACAGTATATTGCGTATATAAAAAAATTAAATATTATTGGATATAATGAAGAGACGAGGCAAATAAATTATTGCACTGGGTAATGCGAATCTCAATTTATATTTTTAAGATGATTAAATTTTTAATGAATTATACGAATTACAGTGATATACCACATACGACAATAATTTAAAATTAGATAGTTGGGTTTATAAACAATAAAGTTGGTGTGTATACTCTCAATGAGAGTTTTGTAAAATGTGTTTGTTTGAATGTAATTATTATAATATAAATAAAAATTGTTGAAAATTTCAATGCGTTTGTGTCATTCATTTTAATCATGATATGATATGATGACTAGATATTACAAAATGGTTGTAAATCATATTAAAATAGTAAAATTGATTTTACGCACTTGATTGAGTATTTTTGGAAGACATTTGGATGAATCACACGTAGATCACGGAATATACAATTAATTCTATGTAGATATAATATTTTGTAATATTAATTACAAATTTCCAAAACAGATATATTTAAGATTTGTATATTCATCAATTCCATGTCTTGATCCTTCTCGTCCAATTCCCGATTCCTTGACGCCACCAAACGCTCCTTCGGCTGTTGATATCATTCCTTCGTTTATGCCAACCATTCCTACTTCCAAGCGTTTAGCTACGCGCCATATTTGAGCAATGTCGTTCGAATAGAAATAACCTAAATTCAAAAATATCGCATAAAATTGTGTTAAACTTATTTTTCTCATCTTGTGCAGATAAAACCTGCTAATCCTGCGTTAGATGCATTAGCTAATGCTAAAGCATCTTCTTCTGTACGGAATCTTGAAGAAAATTAATTTAATTAATTTTTTTTTTTTAATTAAAAAATGTTTTTACTTTGTTATGACAGCTACTGGCCCAAATATTTCCTCGTGACATATTCTCATATTGCCTTTAGTTTCGGTAATTAGCGTCGGTTCGTAAAAGAGGTCGCCCTTGGAGTGAAATTTGCCTCCTAATAACACGCGAGCACCTTTGTTTACAGCATCCTTCACTTTATCGTCGACTTGTAACGCCTGTTGTTTGTTAATGAGCGGTCCTTGAGTCGTGGCCGAATCAAATCCACTTCCAACAACAAGGGATTTCTTCATTGCTTCGGCTAATTTTTTTACAAAACGATCGTGAATTCCTTCTTGAATTAGAATGCGGTTTGCACTCACACATGTCTAAAAGAAACGAAAGTAATGAATAAAAAACGGAATTAAATTTTAACTGGTGAATTACTTGGCCTGAATTTCTGAATTTCGATGCCATAACTCCAGTAATGGCATGATCGATGTTTGCAGAGTCAAAAACAATAAAAGGTGCGTTACCACCTAATTCTAAGGATAATTTCTTAACGGTCGATCCACATTGTTGGTATAATAACTGGAAACAAAATATTAAAATTTTATTTTATTAAAATCAATTCTAATTCCAATTAGAATTAGAATTGATTTTAATAAAATAAAATTGATATTTGATTTTTTCAACCTTTCCAACATTACTAGATCCCGTAAATGACAGGCCAGCAATCTGGGGGCTTTCGCACAACAATTTCCCAACTGCTGGAGCATTTTCGGAAGACGTAGTAAGGATGTTGACTACACCCGGAGGAATCTTAGCTGCTTCAGCTAACTAGAATTGAAATTAATATTTGTAACATTTGTAATTTCGTATTGAATTATTCGCAACTCACTTTTGCCAATGCTAAGGCCGATAAAGGTGTATCTTCGGAAGGTTTCACGACACAGGTACAGCCAGCTGCTAAAGCAGCGCCTACTTTTCGCGTTATCATCGCAGACGGAAAATTCCACTTTGTGTAAATAAATTCATTTAATCAATCACGAATTAAAATTATTTAGCAGTCACTTAATACCGGTGTTATCATAGCTGCAACACCAATCGGTTGGCGAATAAAAATCATTTCTTTATTGGCAGCAGGGGCGGGAACTACTTCTCCATAAATTCGACGACATTCTTCGGAAAACCATTCAAAAAACGATGCAGCGTAGACGATTTCACCGGATGATTCCTTCACAGGTTTACCCTAACGTAAATATTATCGATTTAAATAAATAATTGTACAAAAAAAGTTTAGTGATTAATACTTGCTCAGCTGTCATCAACTTAGCCAACTCCTCCTGATTTTGCATCACTAAATTAAACCAATTTCGGAGATGACGACTCCGTTCCTGTATTTACAATCGATTATTTTACATTTTGGGATTGAGAGTTATTTTATTTTTACTTTAGCAGTCGTAAATCTCCAAGAGCTAAAGGCATCGTTTGCTTTTTTGATCGCGTCTTGAAAATCTTCGACATTCATATCGGGTACGGATGACACCACTTCCCCCGTGGCTGGATTATAAACGTCAAACATTTTACCACTTTGTGCATCAATCCACGTTCCGTTAACGTAAGCCTTGTTGCAAGTTAAATTGTGCATGTTTCTTAATGGTTGATGACTACCAATTTTAATCTGTGGAAATAAAAATATATTTATATAATGATATTATTTCTATGACTGTCTTATCACAATAATTGACCTTTAACTTCAACCTGGAGCTGAACTTTATGGTATTTCTTAATGCTGCCATATTTTTATCTAATAAATATTTAAGAAATATCAATTTTATGCGGTAGCACGAATTGATAGGTCCGTGATTAAAGTGGTCCAATTAGCTGAATTGGTTTATCATGTGACCAACTTCACAGGTTTACGTAATGAACCTTAATTTGTAGTTAATTACATATTGGATGTAATTTTACATTGTAAATTATCTAAGAAACGATGCAGATGTCCTGCGTCCTTAGGTAATATTGTGCATCGCTCTGCCTGCAGCTAGCTTTATAACAACAACAACTACTACGTACAGACCAAATCTTTAGCTGTAAGCATGGAAGTGGAAGAACCGTCAAGCAAAGAGATAGAAAATGAAGATTCTGAGGAGGTAAAGAAATATGAAAACAGTAGAGATTTGTTTATTTAAAAATGAATATTTTTCAGGAAATTCTCGTACTGGTTGAATTAGCTGGGATCATCGACAGCGATTTTAGCGACAAAATCAATGACAAAGATTATAAAATACTTGTAAATACTGTATAAATTCATTTCTTTAGCATTTTTGTTATATATTTTTGAAATTTATTTCAGGGCATCGAAACCGAAAATCCAGTGATTCAAATTGGACATAACGTATTCTCGGGTGAATTTAAAGATCCTATGGGTACAATTGCAATTTTTGAAGAAAAAGAAGAAGAAAGTAAGAAATGTTGTCACTGGACAATGAAAAATTAAATTTATTTTTTAATTTTTTTATTTAGATGCATCTGAAAACAAGCAATTAGAACTAAAGCATCTGGTTAATAAAAAACTAAGAATGAAACGAACGTTTATAACTGAAAAAAAGCAAATCAATTTGGGTAATTTAATTTAATGACGATTCTCCAAATTCCACTTAATAATTTCATCTATTTTTATAAATTTATTTCAGATTCAATAAGTAAATCTTTATTATCAGACGTTGTTCCTAAAGAAACTACTGTACACAAATAAACAATTTTAATTAAAAAAAAAACAACAAAACTGTTTTCAATCAAAATCAGGAGCAAATATATATTTTCCTCTGTACTTTTTCGGCAATGTTACAATATTCGGGCAAGGAACTTGACCTGGGACTTCACACATGCAATGCCGTCTACATCCTAAACCAAAATTCGCTGGATTATGGACCTTACTTTTCTCTTGATTTTCTTCTCTCAGCGTTTCCCTAACAACAAAACATATTACAACATCAATCAACGAACTAGAGACTGAGTAAACATACCATGATTTTCCGAGAATGTTTTTTAGATGATCGTGAATTTCATCCTTCGATTTACCAAACACGTCCATCAACACTTCTCGTCCATCATCTAAAAAAGAATTGATAAATAAATTATAATTTTTAATAAAATCAAATATAATTCAAACCTAAATAGCAAGTAATAAATGGCGTCGGCGTTATATTCTTAAACGTGACTATTTGAACGTCTGGATTTTTATACTGAATTTGCGGAAAATACCAAAAAATAAACTCCCTGCAAAATATAAAATAAATTAACATCAAATCTCAATTAATTTTTATCTTTTCAATTACCTAGCACCTTTATGCTCATCACCACGTGTGTTATAATTCACGGTCATAACTTTAACGCATTCCCTAAAATGAATTTTCCCACTCTCCAAATACTTAATAGTCCTCCTTATCGGAGCGGCACCTCTCATAAACGGCATTTCGCAGATTAATTATCGACAAAACACTATAAATATTTCAGATTTTTCATCCTTCATTCAACAACAAATTTCCTCTGGCGGTGATCGTCGGAAACAGGAGCGAAAATAAGTCTCAACTGCGGTGTACGCGAAACGTCATCGACAATGCTTCGAGTGCGAGATTTCCCTACTTGATTTCGGTACGTGCAGTAAATTGTAACTCGGACAAATACACAGGAGTTTTATAGATCATACGGTCTAATGTTTATGGTGTTTTCACTGTTTACTCGCTATTGACGTTCTATTAGAAAATCGCATGATCAACGAAGATGGCGTCGTCGGCTGCTGCTGGAGACAAGAACGTGAATCGAGTAGCGCTATGTTCAGCGATTTTCGCTGGATTCGCTTATGTTGGATACACCGTAGTGAGAAATGCTATATGTCGTCGAGGACGAGGTAGAGATGACCGAGGTAAGTTTTATTAATCCGCGATATGACCGATTGAATGAAAAAAATTAGCATGTAACTGCTAACTGCTACAATGTCGCTTCATTGACCTTTAATCGATATCGAACGTCGTTTGCTTTGAAAATTCTGGTACTAAACAGATGGAATTGGTAGTAAGGTGTTATTTTGTGTTTTTGAGAAGCACGTTGGATTTTAGCTGCCCCTTGTAGCAGGAAAGCCCGCAATGCAAGCAATAGCATTGTTGTGATTTTTTTCATTCTCTCGTCTTATCGGATTGTAACGGGACCGGCAAGCAGAATGATTTGACATAAATCAACATACAATTGCCTGGATTGACCTCTGGGAGTATCGGGGTATGGAGAGTCCCATGAACTTGAATATTTAATAGATTGTCTGAAAAACAATTTGTTTTGACATCAAAGTAGCGAAATGTGGTTGAATTAACGTTGATTTTGGTTGAAATAATGTTGGTATATTTGTATTTTTGTTTACGATTAAAACACGATTAAAAATTATTGTTGACAAAAATAATGACAACAGTATGTTGAAATATTGTTGAAAAAATGTGATCATTCAACATTGATTTTCAACGTCATTTTGCTGCTCGATTCGCAGATAATACTTTAGGGTATGAGAACCTTAGGTTCAACAATCATCTCATTGATTGCATTCATCCAGCTGAAAAAATCCATAGACTCCCAGCAGAGCAGACTCCCAGATCAAATTTCTCACAGAAATGTCACATTACATCTTAATTAATCTATAATCATGATCTAAATAAAAAATCTAACACATTAAATAAGGATATTTGATTTAGTCCAATAAAAATCCAATTGGAGTCTATGGATGTTTCCAACAAGGATTTTTGAACTTGTAAAACGTTCATGTTTTCCGAGACTATAATTGGTAAATGCAGTGGTAAACATAAGGTGTAGGTCTTATGTTCACAGAGGAAGAAGAAGTGGTCCTTACCATCCGTCGCTTCAGTGTTGCCAGTCAGACAGACCTCTTGTTGGGAAACCTCGACTGCTCGAGTGCCATTGGGATCCTTCGACCAATGACAGTACAAGACCGAATTCGCGAATTGAACCTACGCGCACGACAATTCGGAGAATGTAGCAGCGTAATTTGTACACCGGGCCATTCGCCGGTGCTGAAGCCACGAAGTCTTCAAACATCACCTTGGAGCTCGCCGCGCATCTTGAGTCCCGTTGACATCCAGCATTTCCTGAGTCGATCAGCTGAGAATTTGAGTATCGCTACCATGACACCGCCAGCATCGCCTCGTCTGCGGAGAAACAGAGGCAGGAAAGGTTCACGAGGACCCTTATGGGAGCTGAAAGGAATCGAGGGCGCAAGTGGACTGGAAAATGCTCTGCCCAATGGAAATCAGATTAGTGAAGTACACATTCTCCTGAAGGACTCGGAAGAATCGTTGAAAAAAAGGATGGATGGTCTGTATAATAAAGGCAGAATCATTACTCCTTATGAAGCCAAAAGCCTCGTGGCTTTGCTACATACGAGTGACGAGGATCTGCTAAATAGAACGTTGACGACCATTGCTAATTGTGCCACCTTTTCCATCAATCAGGTAATGGTTGAATTTTGAGGAGTTTTGATTTTTTTATTTGGTTTGTTAATTTGTGTTTTTTTTCTGTTTTTTTAAAGGACTTTTTACGTGAGGCTGGGTGCTTACCTATTTTAAAAACTGTGGCCTGCAGCTCCAGACTTTCTGTACAAATTACCGCTGCGAAAGCTATTGGGAATATGGCAGTTAATCAGGAAAATCAAAAGGAATTGAAGGTTGATTGTTTGATATTTATTAGCAAATTAGTTTCGATTTGAATTGCGGGATTGAGTGAATGTTGAATTTCTAGTGATTTATATGTGAAAATATTTTTGAAATTTTAAAGGAACGGTTTTGTGTAATAGTTTGTGCGCTTTTGTCTTTTGTTGCACCTGGCAACAAGTAATGAGAAAAGTGGCATAGTAACTGCTCTCAAGTGAATTGGAAAGAGAACTAAATTTATTTACAAAAAATGGAATTCATATACACAATAGAAATTTGAATTGAATTCAGTGCAATCTTGTGAGTCAAACATAGCATACCTACAAAATTTCCACAAGCATTAAATAGCAAAAATAACAAACTTATAAAATCATTAGGAAATAATCTCTTAAGTAGAGATCAGTAAACACCAAACAACACGTCGAAAATTAATTCTAACACAAAAGAACACATTAACACCAGCTGCACCAACCTCAGTTAAGTGTTAATCTTTTTTTATCCTGTATTGTTAGTGTGTAGCAATCTAAGATTAGCACTAACTGAGATTTGTACAACTGGGGCCCTAAGAATTTATTTCTAATTCAAAATAAACTTCCCCAGTCACAACATCTTGAAACCAGAATTACTCAGGTTAAATTGTGATTTTTCTTATAAAAATTTTCGTGCCTTACCATTATATTTCCTAAAGAAAAAATTTCTGTGGTTAAAAGTTAGAAATGGTTCTCTTACTCGCACATCGTGTTACAACTTCAACACTTTAAGTGCTGCTGTTTGACCACCCTTAGTGTAAGTGTACTTCGTTTCCTTAGTTGCATAAAGCGATATAAAGCGCACCGAAAATAGTACGATTCGAATCACGCACAAAACGCATTTGCACTTCCTTTATATTTTCTATCAATAACATTACAAAACACTGGAAATTAAATTCAATTACGGTACAAATATTTTCTAAATGTCACGTGAAAAATTGTACATGTTTTATTACTGTATGTAATTATCAAATTAATTTTTGAAGTTGAAGTAGCGGTTGAGTTGAAAAAACCGTTTATTTATAAATTCTTCATGAGACATCATCGTCTCTTATCTCATCCTTGATGACTCACTCACTCTGCACTTAGGTTTTTGCCCTTAACAGCAAATTTAGTAAATCGATATTTTTTTTTTCAACAGGCTTGTATCCCTATACTATTAGAAAACCTAGAGATAGAGGATGAATCGGATAATCTTAAGATCTCATCACTCGTAGCGTTAACCAACTTGGCCATTCTGCCCGACTGGCATACATCTTTTGTCCACTCAGTACAGTTGATAATGTCGCTGTTAGATGCCGAAGATGACGTAGTGCAATTACAGGCCGTAAGGCTTCTAGTGAACCTCTCCTGTAACAGAGACATGGTTCCGCATTTGCTGGCTGCACGGGTATAAAAATTAATTTTTAAAAATACGGATTTAACGATTTTTTGGTTTACCATATACTAATTATGCAAAACGTCATTTATTTGGGAATTGAGTAATTAGGATTTGGTTTTTAGTAACTGAAAACTCGATTATAATATGAAATTTAAAGCTTGTAGGAATGATTAATCGAGTTTTTATTAAATTTTCTGAAATTTTATTTCGATTTTTTT
>JAQIXT010002300.1:0-11351 GCA_034700445.1 Stenotaenia linearis | reverse complement strand
AGAATACAACAATGAGTTTACTTAAGATTTTGCGTACGAAATTCTTAAGTTTTGACTTATGCAAAAACTTAGGCTAGATTTTGTGAATACCACCCCAGGAGTATAGCTAAATTCAGATGATCCATTAAATATCGAAAACTAAAATATAAAAAATCGAAACGTTCGAAAAGTTAAAATTTATTTAAAATTCAATTTTCATCTACTTCTTGTTTGCAATAATCCAAATAAACACTTTAACTTTGAACTCACCTAGTGTACACACACCCATTCACTTCCTTTCATTCTCAACTTTAAAACAGAGCTGAAATAAAAAATGTTTATTTAATCATGACAATTGAGACAAGCAAATACAACTTCGCTTCAACTTCATTTCACTGCTATTCAGCTGAATCTCAATTTACTTTTCTTTGACTTTAAAATTCTAAAATAAAACATTCATTGTTGATTTGAGAATAATCAGAATCTCACAGAATAAACTAAACATTTGACAAGACCGAGCACATGAAACAAAAAGGACTGAATTATTAAGTATACACTGAAGTAAGGATATGCCTTCCATTTGCATATGACTCAACTTTAAGCTTTCAGTAAATATTGACTAACCCTACATACAACATTTCATCAATTCTCATCCTCGGGGTCAAAAACAAAACATATTTCATCCCTCAAGTCTTGATTCATGGTGAAACACATTCACAAAAAACAAAATTTTATAATTTTGAGAATTAACTGACATTTGCAGATGAACAACATAAGTAGATTAGTATTCAATCGAAAATATCTCCCGGAAATTAAAATAGCATTAACCGGCTTTAATGTATAATTGGTCATTGTATTTGCAAGATTAGTACCAAACTTTTGTTCCAAAATATAAAATTGCTGAAATTTCAATGGTTTTATTATCTCGTATTAAGTTATTTCATTTTTAATGACTCTCCGCAAACCATTACTCATCACCTATTAACCTCAGCTATTCCACTTGTTTTGCCATTAAGGCAATTTATGAAACAATCCATTTTTTAATTTATTCTGAAAAATTCCACGTCTGCCAATCAAACTCTTAAATCCATCTTTTCTTTCAGAAATTCATCCCCCTACTCAAAGTCCTCGAATTACTGACTTAAAAATAACTAAAAAATTCGAAGGTTTGAATTTTGCATTGAAAAAAATGAATATTTGATTAAGATATTTTACTATTTGCAGAAGTAACTATAAGAAATGACAGTGCATCTGCCAGAAGTAACATTGGCTTCCAGAGAAATGCACTGTTAGAAGAAGAGAAAGATGTTCGCAAAGGTAAATTGCAGTAATTTGTTCTTGATTACAAAACGAATTAAAAGTCACATTTAAATTGCAGCTAGCAAGAAACAAAGTAAAGAGATCAATAGTAATCTCAATGAAGAACGGAACTTTGATTCTCCTAAAAAAAATCCTACACCTGCAACAGGTTTGATAACTTTTAATATAATCCCTCAAACTACAGCTTGTTTTGGAGCTTTAAGATGAACTTAGTAAAAAAAATAATCAAAAATGGCTTGCCAAATGAATAATTTGCATTGAAGCCTACAAGAAAACTTTAATATCCTCAAGCAGATCTTGCTATCATTTTAGTTATACTAAAGCATACTCAACCTAAAGTGAAATAAACCATTTCCCCAAATTATTAATCAAAAATTCGGATTAATTTCCCATATTTAAAGCCAACTCATTTATTATTTAAAGAATTTTTTAAAAATTCCATGAAAGAATCTTAATCCAAATGAGGAAATTAACATTCTACAGTATTCTATTATTCTAAACTATTCAATGCTGCAAACATAATTAGCAAATCAACTTATTTAATAAACTGTACATTTTTACGGTTTATTGATTTGCCATTATTAATTTAACATAAAGACTGATAACATCTGCGAATGACTAATTGAAATCATTTATTGAGAGTTAGGTAATGCATTTCAAAATTAAATACAAAATATTCAGCTTGATAAGATAGAATTTACTTTATTTCAATTAGCAACTTTTGGTAACAACTTAGCAACTTTTGGTATTTAATTTAAAAATGTTTCAAAAGGACAGAACAATTTGCATTTCCACAGAAAACTTTTTCACAATTTGTATAAACTGTTCACTCATTTTGTGCGCGCAGAAAACATTTTACATAATCTCTTGCTGTGCCTGGAGGGTTGCCTTGAGTGAATAACGCTGCTAAGTGCTACTTCTTACAGATGGTTTACATAATGCAAAGAAGTGAACAAGCACAGATTTAATCTTCGCTTTTCACTTGTTTGCATTGAGAGTAGATCAACAAACTACAACACACACACTGACTTTCTCTTCATTCTTTAGTTGAGCCTTCTCTATACTTCACTAGTTTGTAATGTTTTACTTTTACGAAGAATAGGAGACTCAAAAAAGAATGTATAGATATGTACTGCACTGCAAAAAAAATTAAATTTACAAATTTCAAGTCAATGTAAAGTCAATGTGAAAGTTAACTTTACATTAACTTTTATCGCTGTAAATATACCTTTACAACAAATGTTCATTTTATCGTTCGATTTTTCTGTACTGGACAAGATTTTGAGACATATACTCAATTTAACTTTATAACCCAATTTGCACTGTTTCCTTGCGGCTATTATTGCCCTAACACTATACAATACAACTACCATATTTTCAACCATATTTTTCTACTTGGGCACCTCACACAGCTGAATATTAAATTAGTAATTAAAATTTTTTAGGATTTTTAAATATTAATTTTTGTAATTAAAATATTTAATGTAATGTAATTTAATGTAATTAAAATATTTAATTCAGTAATTTGCAGCTGAATATTAAATTTTTTAAATATTAATTTTATAAATATTATTTTAAGAATTAATTCAAAAAATGAAAGTTAAAGCGCATTTAATAAATTTCCTTCATGGAAATAATGAATGTGCTTATTGATAACCAAACAATAACATTTCTAATTTTGAGAAATAATCACATTAATAAAACTATTATTATTTTTTCCAGGAACCGCCTCTTCCCAGCAACAATGGCTCGCACTTTGTTTATCAGCACTAATTTTAACATCCATTAGTTCAAACCCCGTGTTTGGATCATGACAGAAAGAATATTTCTTAATGTAGTAGACAAAGTTCTTCACAAGTCACACAACCGAATGCAATTGGAGACTTCAGAAATTGTACTTTTTATCCCCGAGATCTATAAGTGACCTCAGTGATGTGATCCTTAAAATTATGATTCAACCGCGAGGAACGACTGCTTATCTTAGTCATTATGTTGGATTAAAAAGAAAAAAAACCGATATTTGTAAATATAGAGACAAATCCTTCATAACTTCTCATAATTTGTGTATATAAATATGAAAAAAGAGTCTATGGCTATTCTAGAGTATTTAGTCATTAGATTATTATGGATTATAATTGTCACTGGCCATCATCTATAGGCTTGTATACATAAACATGTGAATTAATCTTTTTAAATTGTCTTCCTTTACAATTTTAGGTTTTGCAAGTTTTGCAATACCTATTTGTCACAAGTGTAAAAATTACATTGTATACGGTGAAACTTGGATGTAACGGAAATCTTATGTTGGAATTTGACAGTTAATTATAGAAATTTGTACTTTTTAATGTAAATGCAACCAAAAATTTGATATTTTTAGGAAAATAATAAGAAAACGATGCCCCAATCTTTTTTCCTTATTATTTTTCAATTTTATTTCTGATTGGTTGTTACATTTCAACAACCAATCAGAAATCAAGAATTTTTTTTTTGTTTTTTAATACTTGTCTATTTCTTTTTTATTTTTTTATTTTTTTAAAAAATAAATTGAAAATGGAAATTGTCTTTTTTTTAACATTGGAAAAAAGTTGGGAAGACAAGTCTTACAAAACATTACCGTTTACCCACCTTTAATTCCATCGCTTCTCCGAATTGTTATTGAATTTTTCAAAAGATGTCCGCAAACACAATTTGCCAAAAGCCAGTCGTTCATCTGAAAAATACAATTACAAATAAATAATTGGTTTTTAAAACTTGTTACTGAACAAAATCAATCAATTTAACCAGTCGTACGTTCGGATTGTAAAATATGCTTAACGTTATGAAAGCTAATAGGTTTTTTATTTTTACAAATGAGTATACGGTAAATGTAGAATAAATACATTTTATAAAGTTGTAGAATTACTACGTAGTGTCTATAAAATCAAAAGGCTTATCGTTAGATCTAAGTTTCACTGTTTTATTTATTTTTTTCTTAATTTTTTTGTGTTTATGTATTCGTTTTGAAAAAATAAGATATACTTTGTTTCATGAATCTTATCCATTGGCATTTTAGACGGTTTGACATTTTTTACGTTGTTATAGTTGGAAATAAATCTGTACTAACGTCTACTAGCGAAGTTTCCTTTGTCAAAGAAAATCAGTTCCGAAATCTGGTAAATTAATCAAAAATATTGATAAAATTCTAATATTTCGATCGTTGGGATAGGAACCAGGAATATACTTACCGAGTTAATTTTAGTTATTATAAGACAAATGAAAACTAGGATAAAGTCGAGGCTCAAGTTCATATTAGGATCTCAGACAATTCGCGAATCGCGAACTCGCGAGATGGATATTTGGCGCCATCTATGGAGAGAACTTCAATTCATAAGATAGTTTTCGAACAGAAGAAATGAAATATAAAAGACCGTTTGTGTCGGTTTGTGCCAAAAATAACTGAATTTTGTTATATAAAATATCTTATCATCAAGATATTGTTATTTCAAAAATTCACTACAATATTTATCAAAATTAAAAATCACTTCTATAATTTGTTTAAAAATTCAAATTTAAAAATGATTTTTAAATCTCAAAATTAAAAACCATTTTCTAAATTGACATTTCAAAAATTTCGATTTCAAATATCGCATTTCATAAATTCCTCGATAAATTAGCTTTGTTCGTAGAAATGTTTAATTTTTGTACTAGATGGCTCTATCAGCTAAATTTTTGTGAGAATCTTACTATACTGTATTACGGTACTGTACTAATTCCATGAACTTTCCAAAATCTCAATCCTTTTTTAATTTTTTACCTTCAACCCTCTCCCCTCTCCCCCCTCCAACCCTCCAATCTCGCCTCCATTGCTGTGCAATCCCACTACCTCTGAACCCCAAATCTCAAGACTCCAATCGAAACGTTCAAGACCCTCCTAAACTGATATCAAAAGCACTCCAAAAAATCAAAAAATCTATATAAAACCTACTAACCAACCCTATTTCCTGTTTGAGGGCCATTTGCTTTGAACTCTCTTTATAGGGAAAAACGTGAAAAGGGTATCGCTTGGGGTCGCCAAAGGAACCGCATTACAAAGGACTACCATCATTTTACACATAACGGTAGCCCTCTTAATACAAGAAATCTTTGAAATAAATATGAATATGAATCGAATAAATAAATAACGTAGATACCCACTTGATGATCGACATCCAAAGTTTACGTTTGGCAATCCACAGGATGCTCTGTTGGCATAAAAAAAAAGTTGCCCTGAAAATACCCAATATCAACCTAGGACGTCACGTGATACCAGCAGACTGTTGATTATATATAACCGGATTCCGAACGTTTATATTCACTTCCTATCCAGCGTAAACGACAGTATGCCGACGAGAATGCGGATTAGAAATCTTAAAATGCTTTGCTTCGATGTAATCTTCAACAATCTTGATACTATGCAGAATAACCTAAAATGTCTTCCGTATCCAATAATCGACGATGTTTACGAATATTTACAAATACAAATGTCTTGTAGTTTCCGTGAAAATTGTTTGTGCACGGATATCTTTTTAACCAGATGCACTAAAAAATTAGGCATACTTGGGTTATTTACTCTCCCACCGCAGGAATTAATTGACAAAATAAGTAATACATGTAAAAGACTGGGAGACTTACACTTACATAATTGGCCCGGTATTTCAATATCGATTGACAGTTTAACGACGTTATTTCAAAATTTACCCAATGTTCACACCTTAAAATTGAGCCGTAATGATTGGTTCAATGATCAACTACTGGCTGAAATCGCCATTCATTGTCCAAGACTAAAGTCTCTTGACATATCCTATTGCGAAAACATATCCAATGATATAATCTGTTCATTAAGTCTCGATAAGCTCGAATATTTAAATATATGGGGTTGTCGTATGATAACTCCAAATACATGTTTAGTTGCTTTAAAAAACCTTCCAGCTTTAAAAGAATTGGACTACATAGACTTCAAAAGAGTATTTCATCTCTTACTTGACAATGCCAAATTAAATTCATGCACCTTTCCACTCGAAGTCTTAGACTTGTATGTTGTTGACAAAAATGAAATGAAAATTGCCAGTCAGTTATTTCCTAATTTGCGCAATATGATCGTCTGTGATACTAATCTAATATGCGAAGAATTTACCATTTTAAGAAATCTGACAGACATCAGATTGGTAAATTGTCATGGTATTGATTTGGGACTTTTTGCAAAATATTGTCCAAGATTAAAGTACATCGAATTCTCCCGTTGTTTCTTTTCTGATTGTTGGACAGCTGAAGATGGAAGTTCATTTAGTTGTCTACAAAAGCTTAAGTTAATAAGAGGAACCATTTGTGAAGAATGTTTGCTAAAACTGTTGGTTATGTGCCATCAATTGAAAGAGTTGGTTTTACAACAGTGTGTATCATTTAATGATAACTTGGTTGGTAAGTTCGCAGAAGTAGCTGCTTTGCGAAATCTAATTGATTTATGCTTGATTCGGTGTCATTCGATCTCACTGAAATCGTTAATTTTTATAATGCAGATGGAAAATCCATTGAGGCGGTTTACTGTTTCCTCATGTGATAAAATCGATTATGCCTCGTGGCTTAAATTTGTAGAGTATGTAACGCATTGTAATCTACATGTCTATGCGTTTTCTAATTATACTAATTATTATCCTACTAGAACTTACTAGCTGAGACTGGGTCTCAGAAATTTGTTTTTTTGGATGTACTCCGCTGACAAAATGTGTGGTGCCGAATTTGTGTTAAATTCGCACCGGCCCGTCTCGTGTTAATTGAATAAAATATGTTAGTTATTATTTCTATTTCTATTTGTAATTTGTTTGGGCACAGTACACTTTGCGTGTACTGTGAATTATTGTGATTTATTATTGTATTTTTGGTGGAATTTTCACATTTTGCATGTGTTATGCATTGTTGGGGAATTGATGTATTATTGTGATTTTGTTGTGTATTTTAAACTGTTGTTGAATTATTTATGTGTTTTAGATACGCTTTGTAAATGTTGGGTTTGGGATAACGGTTATATTCATATTATTGTGTTGTGCTGAAGTTTGAGTGTATGAATTTTGCGCGCGATGTACTTTTGTACGATGATGCGGGTTCTTTGTAACATGTAATGGTTTTTGAGTCGTAACAAGTCAGTTGCGGCGAATAAACTCATTTTATTCAGTTTAATTCATCACTATGTGTCGTGTCCATTACTAAAACTTAACAGTAAATCCTTTTAATATTTTAGTTTTTTAAAAATATTTTTCTATTAAATAATGTATTGTAGAAAGCCATACTTGTGTTAATTCCTTTTTATGCAAGCGACTACATAAATTACTTTTTAAAAATTAAAAAAGAAAACGAGATATTTTTTAATAAATTTATTTTAAATTATATTAGGAATTAATTATTAGGAATATTAATCATTGCAAAACTATTAAACATTTTCATAAATTTACACACAAAATTATTACAAAATTTCACACATTACTAGAAAAGAGAAAAGAGAAAATTAAGAGAAAATTTTACATTATTACCAATATTTACATATTATTACAAAATTTATGATGAATTTTTTTTTAAATATATAACTTAAAGTTAATGATAATAATCATAATTTCTTAATCATAATACTCATCATCACTAAGCGCATCAGAGGTGGTACGTACAATTTTGCGAATCCAATTCATTGTTAACCATTATTACATTTATGGCCATCTTCCTTAATAATAGCATCAATTAACATTCGACCACGGATTCGACAACGTTCATGGTAGTTTTACATTCTGCAGAAACTTCCGTATTCTGTTTAAATTACAAACTAAAATTAAATACTTTACACATTTTTATAAAAAGTACATACCCATAAAACATTGACGTTGGGGTTTTTAAGAAATTTCCGTAACTCGACAAAATGATCGGCATATTCGATGTTCTCTCCATTGTAGTGCTTCCAGCCATTTTGTTCCCATTTCTCTAACTTGCCGATAGCTAAAAAATGGAGCACACCCATGATTCATTTTATTAAACAACGACAACACAAGGAAATGAATAGTAATTACTCGTTCCCTCTTAGGGGCTCCGTCACAACAAAGAGTGGACTTTACCATTTTTACGTTAAAATAGATAAAATTCACCAATTTAGAAAAAAAGAGATTTAGATTTTTTTTTTTTTTTTTTTTTGATAAATCAAAGAAATATAAACAAAATTTACTGTTATACCTAAAATTGACCATTGTTAGGAAAAATTGATAAAGTTGATTATTTTTATATAAAATATGATTAAAGCCTATCATATTTTATTTAAAAATGGATAAAATTAAGATTTTAGATTTTTTTAATATTGCAACGGCTACGCAGTATCTAGAGGGCGATACCATCGCAGACTTGAAGTAGTCACTCACAAGCCAAATAAAAAACTGTTCCACCTATGCTCCGTGATATACCTTTGACGAGGAATTCACTTGTAGTCTTAAACTCGAAGTTCTTGCATTGGATATTTTCTACAGCATTAATCACGTGCCTAACTGCTAGTAAAATTGCTTCGTCTTCTGATGTTACAATATCTGTTGAAACCATATTCCTTAAACTGAAGATATACAAAATATTAAATATAATGTTTGTTGGTTTTTTAAAAAAATGTACTTATCGTCTCCCAGTCCCCAAAAAACGCCGTAATGCCATGCCTTTGTCTCTTTCGCGTCAAGGCAGACAATAACTATAGAAGAAAAAAATATGGAAAATATGAATTAAATATGGTAACCTAAGAAAAATGGTAAAATTACCCGAAAGGCTTAGAACAAAGTGAAATCAAAATTAAAATTGGGCTGTTTTGCCCAATTGGTAATGTGTTTTGGTAATGTGTTTAGAGCGGTATGCAAGAAACACAAATTCATTTTATAGATTTACTTTGAGTTTTCGGCCAACTAATTTTAAACAGTGTCTTTCCACGTATCACGTGATTGAGATCTGATCGCGTTAAATTGCGAACATTTGATTTAATGTTCTTAATGTTCCTAAACAATTTTAACCTTCTAAATTAATTTTATACAATATGTATTATTTTTGATACACCAAGCTATGTTTTGCGCAGATAAATTGCCGTTTTTATGTCCACGACTCGATCTAATGCGTCCACCATGTTTGTTTGGCCAAACATGATCCAAAACACCCAAAACTACTATTTTTCGTTGTTGCCACATATTTTTGGGAATACTTTTCCCGATTAATGGCATAAACGGCATAAAACTTTGCACCTAACATTTAAGTTTCAATATTAAAAATCAACAAAATGTTGAATTTCAAGTAGTTAAATTACTTTTTTTCTCCTGTTTTCCTGTTGGTGTTCTCGGTGTTGATGATGCCATAATAATTCTCTGCTAACTAGTAATGCCTGGGACCTTGCGTAATTGATATGGCCTACGGGAACGCAGAGCAGAGAAATGAGAATTAGGGGTCACGTGCCAAAATGGCGGCCGCCATCCGTTAAATAAATTTAAATATTTTATTTTGTCAACAAGTTTAAACTTATACCATAGAAGAGTGATAATAAGACATTTCAAGTTTTTCTAAGTGATTAAATTTATAATTATACATTCTCGGTATAAAAAGTGGTAGTTTATCTTGACCACATAACCAACACGTGGCGTTGCCGTAATTGGACTTTGATCGTACGGCTTATACGCGATTTTGAAATTAATTAAGGATAATTTAAAAAAATAAAAATAAATAGTAAAAAGTAGTTTAGATATTTTTAGATACTTTACACTTGTTATTTGCTTTATTATTTTTTTAAAACTTTATGTGAAATAAACTTTATTTACATCTTACGAAGTTACGAAAAACAATCTTTATGTTGGCTTCATGGCGTAGTAGATAGAGTTCTAATCTTTGGATTCACCTGTTGTAGGTTCGAATCCTCAGCTAATGAAGAGAATTTTCTTTCACTATCTAAGAATCATTGTTGTATGGGTTACTATGTGATAAGTCAATTCTTGATCTAACCATGTAGTTTTTTTTTTTTTATAAGGTCATAAGTTTTAAGGTTTTAATACGTCTAGACTCCAGTTGGTCTATTTCTTAAATTATGTTCTTTTTGAACGCCAGATGTCGCTCGGCATGCATTTGCTCTCAACTCATAGTCCCTTTTTGCACTATTGTTGTAGTGTAACAGTTGAAAAATTTCGTTCATCATTAGGTTCTTTGAAAATTTAAATTCGTAATCTTTACAACATCAATATGGAACAGATGATTTCCGGTATAATAACAAACAGATTTAAATCAAGAAAACATTCCAAGAATTTAATTTTTTTAAAGATGAAATGCTTACAAGCGATCCAGAATACGATAGATTAAATCCATCCAAATACAAGTTAACTTTAGGGGGCAACAGGCATCATAATAACTGTAACTACAAAGACGGGACTGGGCTACTAAGTGGCAGTTTGATCAAAGTTTGATCAAAAACTTTTATCCTTTTGAGTATTTATTTAAAAATTCTGGTAAAATTTCCTCACCTTTCTGGCTGAAATCATTATGGCAGTCATGTTTATTGCATTCCTGATTTTTTTTCGTTAAAAAAAGAAAACTTACAAACGCCCAAAAATCTGTATAAAAGCAACCAACTTCCCGATTGCCTGTTTGAGGGCCATTTGTTTTGAACTCACATTACAAGGGAAAACGAGGACCATTATCCTAGAGAAAAGAGTATTGCTTATTGTCGCCAGTTGCAACAATTTTATGGCAGGGAAACAGAGTACAAAGGACCAACAGTATTCTGCACATAAAGTAAGAAACCTTTAGGATGTCCAATAAATGAATCACACAAACACCCAACTTGATGATCCACACCCACAAGTGATGCGTTTTGCAATCCACAGAGTGTCCTATTGGCACAAAAATAATGCCCTGAAAATACCCATTAGAGGTTTTGCGGAAAACAAAACTTTATGTCTTATAATTTATAAATTCCATGTTAATTATAAATCTGACTTACATTTAACATAGAAGTTATAAGACATAAGTTTTGTTCTCCGCAAACTCTCTAT
>JAQIXT010002299.1:0-11371 GCA_034700445.1 Stenotaenia linearis | reverse complement strand
ATCGATACGTCGTCCAAGTTTGGCCACGGTCGTTTCCAGACTCACGCCGAGAAGCAAGCTTTTATGGTCTGTTCTTACAAGGTTTTTTTATGTGGGCGTTTTATTAAATTAATTTTTTTTTAAATCGTTTTTAGGGTCCTTTGAAGAAAGACAAGTTGAAAGAGGAAGCTCAAGCTTGAATTTTATAAAAGTGACAAATAAAGTAACGTTTCCGGTTGAAAAGGAAAAAACAAAGATAAGATTATTTTGTCGTTTATTAATACAAATACACGAGTTATAAAAGTTTTGAGTGATATGAAATTGCGCGACTAATCGCTTCTGGTTCATTGAGATTCATTGCACCGAAATAATAAGATACTAACATTAAATTAAAAAAATGTACAAAACTCGAAAACAAATCTTTCAAGAGTATTAATTTTTTTTAGATCGGTAAATTTGTTAGTATTCCCACAGGGTGGCATCCTTGTTGTCGTTGCCACCGATTTTAAAGCCGCCATTTTTATCGGCGACCAGATAGTTTCCTTCCACAGTTTTGATGCACATTTTCGAGGGCTCGCGCAGTTCGAGCAACAACGGAAGAGGAGTGTCGGCATCCGCAGCCAGTCCGTTTCCGTCGCTCACCTGCCAGAATTTTCCGTTTTGGCCTGAAAGGTTTGACAGTTAAGTAGATTTTTATTAATTAATTTTTTACGCGTGTTTTACCTTTGAAGTAACAAATTCCTTTGTCCGCGCGCTGAACTTGAATGGATTCGTACGAAGCCTTGTTGCATTCGAGTTTGTAGGAACCACTTTTGTATCCCACGAACCCTTGTTCGCATTTGAGCACGAGCAGAGGACGATTGATGAGATAAAAATTGAATTTGCTAGTCTCGTCCAAGCACTCGCTGTTGGCGTACAAATGACCGCTCTTTTTGGCAGCCACGTATTTTCCATTGTTTGCGCGAAATCCGACGCTTCCATCGCCTTGCCAATTCAAATCGAACAAACAATTGGAGGTCCTGCAAATTCGACAATGCGTTATTGGAATTTTAATGTAAAAAAGAAAAAAAAGTGGTTTTTTTTTTACCCTTTGTCGGCATTTGCTTGGATTCCACCGCCTGTCTCGAGCGCCCAATACTTGTCTTGCATAGTGCGAATGTACCAACGTTGAGTCGTTTTATCGAATTCCAGCTGAAACGTCTCGTGATCGGAAACCTCATCTTGATTAGCAGTCACGTCCACTCCTAAACGAATTACGAGAGGGAGGGAGGTGAGTGACATTTTTGTATTAATTAGCCAGATCTTTATTACCTTGTTTGACAGAAACGTATCTGTTGTTAAAGGCGACGAAGGCTGCTTGAGGAAGAGAATCTTCGAGCGAGAAGAGTTCGTCTTTGGTGACGGACGAACTGCGCGTGCGCAACAGCGCCTTACTGCCTATGGGGCTCAAGTATCTTCCGTGAGCATCTCGCAACGCCAAATATCCGCCGTGGAACTCGAGACTGAAGCAGCAATCGCGGCCGCAGTTGTCGACCAATTTACCGTCGGGATGAACGTACTTGTTATTGCACGTGTGGATGGCGTATTTTCCGTCGGCTTCGCGGAACTCGAGCGTGAAGAGGGTGTCTTCGCCCCACGGCACGGCCGCGTCCACGTGAACTTCGTCCAGTCCGTCGCTCAAGTGCGCGAATCGCTTGCGACCGACGCTGCGAATGTTGACCTGCGGTCTCGCGGCCAAGTGCACGGTCCACAGCTCGGCAGCGCTGGGGGTCTTGGCGTCGCACACGAGTTTGTCGGTGCACGCGCCCAGGAAATAGCCGCGAACGATGCTTCGGAAGGCCCATCTGCCGTCGGTGTCCACGTCGATGGTGAAGCGAGTGGCGGCGTCCTTCTCGGTGGCGTCTCCCGTCACGTTGCCGTACGCGTCGACGGCCAAATACCGGTCGAGGTGACTGCGCAAACAAACCTCGCTGCCGTTGTTGCCGCCCCCGTTGGCCGGTTCGAGGGTCCACAACTGCTTCTTCTTGAGCGAGCCTCCGTTCGAGTTGAGCTTAAAGCCGAACGTCTCGGCCGTCAGGTACTTGCCCAGACGAGCGTTGACCAGTCCGACGAGCCACTGCGACGAGGCGGAGTCGGCGCTGCAACCGTTGGCCACGTGCGACATCCTGTTTGATAAAGTGAGAAGAGTCATGACTGAAATTTCGCCGAATACGAGTGGACAAAAGTCGGAGCTCGCAAATATATGCCCTAAAGTGACCTCGATTCTTATTTTCATGGTCGAGGTCAAGGTACCGATGACCATGCACAGGAAATGCCCCGAGCATTCCAGTAACTAAGGAGGGATTAGTTCCGCACCGCTCCATCCAGCCGATTCGACTCTCCGGTCTTCCCTAGCTAGCGTGATTCATCGGCCTCCCCCTCTCCCCTTAACTCCCATCTTACAATTTCCCCCGAACCCTCGACCCCCAAAACTCCCGTTTCGACGATTTTTTCCAATAAATTTTTCCGTTCGTCTCTTTTTCAGTTTTCGTGCCGATCGCTACGAGATGCCGAGTTGAACGACCTCTGGTAAATAGCGATGGGGTTGCGAGTGATGGAGGGTGGTGGAAAACGTGTCCAACGAGTGGAACAAAGACGGAGGAGAGACGCAAACAGAGCGACTCTGCGACACTAGACACACCCACGTTGGTCGCGAATGACCGCCACTTCTCATCCCACTTACCTGATGAGCAATGACGAGCGAAACGGGCCAAGTGACGGCTCAAAACTGATGTGCTCGACTGGCTGAAGGGGTGAAGGAGAAGAAGAGCAGGAGAACGGCACCCACGCACCGAAAACAACTGGAACAAACGCCGGCTGATTGCTCGGTTCGGCTCGCCTGGCGCGCACCACACAGGATGGAAGACCACGTGATCGAGGGCCATCGAATCAGCGACCAATGTGAGGGGAGGATAGAGGCAAGTCTTTAGAAATCACAATAATAGCTGATATTTATCGCATCAGCATATTCCAGCTTTTTCAAACGCGATTACAATCGATTATTCTTTACTTTATTTTTAGACGCTAACGCGATATCGACCAATTAATTGCGGGCCTCGACTACTCAAGTCGGTGGTGACCTCTATCCTTAGATTTTGTATGTCATGTGACACAATACTGACCAATTAAAACAGCCATCAAAGTTCTGACAAAATGGCGGGCGGCATGCATGAAACGCGCTCGACGAAAGCATACTCCGATTTAGTATCGTTGATGATAAACAAATTCACTTCCAACAAACGGTAAATACAATTGAATAAAACAGTTTCGTTTTAAATAATTGGTTAAATTTATTTTACAGGTTGTTTGTTTTTGAGAAAATGCGAGCAATTTACATTTCTATGCAGATTCATATAGAAAATCGCACCGATTAAGCAAGTTTGATCCAAGAAATTTCTTTTTTTTACGTTATTTAATCCTAACTTTTTCATTAGAGTATTAAATAATGAACATCCGTACGGTGGCAACTTTAATCGGATTCAATTTCGGTTTGGAGGTTATCGGTGATCAGTTGACGAGTAGGAAAAACAGTTTAAATTCGGTATGTTTTAAAAATTATTTGAATTTTATTTTTGTTGTCATATTTCTTCAATGCGTACAAATTGTTGGATGATGATGATGGTGCGGAAATGAACTTGAAATGAACTACCTTAAAATTTATTTTTAAAAAAATAAATAAACGTTGCATGTAACTTCTGATATAATTTATTGTTAAAAAAAACTATTTGACACAAAAGCATACAAAAAATTACGCAAAGTTTTCATTTGCGTCGTTACATTTTCACTTGGAACACCGACTCAGTCCTCGGTTTTCTTGCCGGGTCAGTTACTGCCACTTTGTACGGTACCATGCTCTGCCCGAATTTCGATACCGAACGTAGACTGCACGGCACAGCACTTTCTTCTTTCTTTTTCTTCAATTTTTGTAATATTTTATTTCGAGGGTTATTTTTCTTTTTCTTCAATTCGATTTTCTTCAACTGATCTTGCAAAACAGCAATTTTAATTCGTATCGGTTCACTTTTATCGCTTTCGCTGCCAATCAACACATCACTCGCTCTACTCATGTCGAACAAATTTCCTTTTTGTTTCTTCTTTTCCTTTTCGGTTTTAACTCTGCAGTCGAGTAAAGCGCTCAAAGTCCTTTTCCGTTCGTTTCCGTCGCATCCAGCGCTTTCCCTCTCTTGAAATTTATTCTCTCCGCTTACGCAGCTGTCCAGGACATCACGTCGGTTGCATTCGCCGACGTCGGTTGCGTAGCTAGTGCGGGAAATTTGAGAATTTTTACTTTTGACGTTCTCTTCCGATTTATTTTTATGGTTCGCGCAAATTTCGCACAAAATTTCCCGATCCTTTTTCGAACGATGTCGTCGTTTCTTGTCCTTTTTCAGTTTCGGTTTCTTATCTACGTCGATACGCCAGCCCGACGGTGTAGGCGACAAATACACGGGTTTTACGGGTTCCACGACGGATGAGTATCGAGGCAAACTGACGTCTTTTTGCTCGCATATTTGCGAGGTTTTGATGTTATCGTCCGGATTCCTGATGCCCCAAAACGTGGTCGACGAATACTTGGGTTCTTTCAGTTTTTTCGGTATTACGTCTTGATTCTCGCCAAACAGTATGCGCAGTGGAACCAAACGTTCGTCGTCGCAGTTCCGAGAGCAGGATCTCCGACACAGCTTGCAATGATCGCCACGTTTCTTCTTGAGATCGGTGCCTATGGAGAACATGGCTGAATATTGCCACTCGAGCCCGTCTTGAGGTTCTTTCTTTATGTTGCTGGGAAGCAAACAATCCGGGACGAGACTCTCCGGTTCGGCAAATTTCACTTTCTTTCCATCGCTCTCGCCGGAAAAAGACTCGACTTTTTTCGATTCGTGGTGTTTTTCTACCGTGATTTCCGTCTTCAATATGCTGCTTTTGGGTTCAACGCGCGTTTTCCTTTCGCTCGATTCGTTTCCGCCGATGAGTGACTGTCTCTGCTGATTCTGATCACTGATGGATTTTGTCTTTTCGCTTAAGCCGTTTTCCCTGATGAACGACGCTCTTTTTAACGAGAAGTCGTCGCTGACGGGCAACTCGCTACGTTCTAGAATACCGATTGGTTCGCTGCTCCGTCTCGAACGTAATCTGCTATTTTCCAAACGTTTTTGCGGCTCAAAATCATATTTCCGATCCGTGCTGAGTTTATTGTCGAAAAAATCTGATGCGCTGCTGTAAAACGAAATCGATGAATCCAACTCGCAAGAAATCGTCGACGAGACATCGTCCAACTCGGATAACGAAAAGTCGCCAGTAAACGACGTAACAAAATCGGAAAAAGAGGATTCGTCGGAAAACTCGACCTCGTCGGAAATAAATGTTGGATATTCGTCGAAGTAGGAGTCGTACGTCGAATTAAAATTTTTCCTGCTTCGTTTGTCCTGCATTTTCGCTTAATTCACTTGGACGATTCTTATTCCTAAAATATCAACAAAAATCGTTATTTTTACGTTCGATCTCCCAATTACCTGTCTGCTTAATTACCTGTTTACGATGATGCTTACTTAAACTGACACCATTTTGGTCATCGTTGCGTTTAATCCGAAAAGGAGCAATGTAATCTAAAAAGTGGTAAATAAGAAAACGGCAGAAATAAAAATCAATAATACGAATTGCATACCTTGTTTACAATATCTCTGTGACTGAGAATAAATTCTTTTTATATTTGTCGATTTTCTTTTTCTATTTCGCACGATTTGACGTGCATGGCAAAACCGTCATTCCAAGAGTTTTGATGACGTCATCGTAGCGTGAAGCGTAAACAATAGCAAACAATCCAGAAGTTTTTAGTGTTAAATTTCAATCGAAATGTGTCCGTGTATTTACGCGCTTATTTTAATACCGCTGATGTACGGTATTATCATTTTAGTGCGAAAACATCGCGAAGAAAATCATTAATTCCAATTCGATGCTCCCATGTTTCGAATCGAGCAGATGTAAAAGGTCAGAACAAAAGGTGGTAAAGAAATAACTTTGAATTTTTAAAAGCGTAATACTCTCTAGAAAATGTTCGAGGCCATTTTGCCGAAGTCAATTTAATCCGAAAAGAACTTCGCCGCGGCACGCTTCGTCCATCTCGAGTTTGCACCGGGGTCTGGTACAGGCGGCTTTGCAAACTGCACCGCAACTGCCTTCCGTCAGAGTCAAGTTGGGTCCCGAAGATGTCACGTGCAAAGAAGGACGCTGGAAATGTGAGAAAGGTGCAAAAAAAATTGAAAGTCGACGTTCCTTCACCGAGACGAAAAGAAACGATTCGATTAATCGCAAACTCGAATGCGAAAATGATTTGTTACGATTGAAGAACGACATTTTGTTCGATATGGTAAAACTGGGTGTTTCTTTTTCTCTAAATTCTTATCGATTAAGTTCTTTTTTTTTTCCCCCAGTTGGTCGAAGCCAAGGCACAGCTGGTTTTACAGGAAAACGAAATCGAACAACTGAAGCGTTGTCTGTATTAAAAAAATAATCGAGTCAGATTAATAAACAATTTCAAATTTGCCGCGTTACATTCTGACATTTCTTTGTGTTTGCGAAAGAAATAAAAAATTAATCGCGGATCACAATTTGCGCGTGAGGATTATGATTTATGAGGAATATCGACTTGGGAGTTTCGGCAGCAGTTGGCGCCACCGTCCAGCGCGACATTAAAGATGGCGACCGGAGTGGACGATTTGAGGCAGAAATTGAGATCAAACCAACGACAAAGTTCAGTTCTGAAGCGAGAAAAAGATGTTACTAATAAGCGTTATTACCGTCCTTACAAACCGACGGTTTCGGAACGAGAAACAGTCGAAGATGACGAGGTGTACGACGAACGTTTGCAAACACTACGTAAATTGCATTCAGGTATCCAACAACGACGACTGTTTACGGACGCCGAATGCCAGGTGATCGAACAACATATCGATCAAGTGGTTGAGAATGGAGAAAACGGACTGTATCGACCGCATACGGTGGACAGGGCTCCGCTGCGCAATAAATACTTCTTCGGCGAGGGATACACGTACGGTTCTCAGCTGAGCAAACGAGGACCGGGGATGGAGCGCCTTTACCCGCCGGGACACGTCGATGAAATTCCCGAATGGATCGATCGGCTGGTCGTCAAGCCGATAATAAAGGCTAAAATCGTGCCTGAAGGATTTATCAACAGCGCCGTTATCAACGTGTACCAACCCGGAGGATGCATCGTATCTCATATCGACCCGATTCACATTTTCGATCGACCGATCGTGTCCGTTTCATTCAAAAGCGACTCTGCCTTATGTTTTGGATGCCGTTTTTCTTTTAAACCTATTCGCTGTACGAAACCCGTACTGTCTTTACCGATACCTCGAGGATGCGTCACCGTTTTGAGGTCGGCCATTTACAATTTAATGGAAATGTATATATTTTACAATTTTTTCTTTAAAATTCAACCTTTAGTGGTTTTGCTGCGGATGATATCACGCACTGCGTTCGACCTCAAGATACTGTGAAAAAAAGAGCCGTGATCATATTACGAAGGTTGGGAAATTTTTTTATTTTTTTTAATTTTTTTATTTTTTTATATTAAATGTTTTTTTCCAGAGTGAGGCCCGATGCACCTCGCTTAGATCCGTCCGAAGTTTCTCCGAGCGATGTTTTGAAAAGCGAAGCTGCTAGTCGTAAACGACGACTTAAGAGCGCCATAGTCGATTGTAACACGAAAGATGAAAACGAACCGGTCAAAGACGACGAGAAAACTGCTGCAACCGAGGAAAGAAAAACGAACAAAAAAATTAAGATCAAACGATAAATTAGAAACTTACCGAGATATGTGGCGAGTTAAATTTTACGAGTTGTGTTTAAATTAATATTTTCTATTAGGCCACATTTTATTTATATACATTTTTTTTTCCCGAGTTTAATTTCGAATACAAAGTGCCATACGATCTAGTCCCTAGATTTTTAGTGTATTTATAGCGGTACACGATGATACGAAGCACGATTATTATCTAACACCGGAATAGCAACTAAATTTTTATTTTATGAAATACATATATATATTACTATAGAAAAAAAAAATGAAATGAAGAAGAAAACATCGAAAATTTGTTTTACAATTTGTTAAAGAAACATATTACTCTGTTTTGTAAAGAAAATAAACATTTATTCAATTGTTTTATCCTTCATTTAATTTAAATTGAGCAAATTTTAATCTATCGAAACAGGAAGTGCATTTCGAGAGTACAGAAAACCGGAAGTAGATTGCTGCGGCCCACCCTCACTCAGCTGCAGTTGTTTTAGGTTTGTGCACGATTTATTTTTCTAATAGGCGTAACGAATTTTTTTCCAAACGAATCGTATGAATGTAAGTAAAAAGGGAAAAAGAAAATCCCGCACGAATGTTAGCACAGCACGCACGGTGAGTCGCGATGGATTTTTGATCGTACGAGACGAGATTGAGCAAATCTGTTTTTCATTTTCGCGTGAGTCAGTTTAGGGCGTGGACTTATCGCCAGTATCGCTCATCAATACATGTTACCAATGTTTATTTTGAATTCAGATTTGTGCCATTCGAGTTATTAGGCTTGGATGGAAGCAGAGCCCTGTAGGTGAGTGAAATATGACCGTAATTATATGCTCATTACTCGCGAACGTGATTTTCTTATCAGGTGACATGACGAGTGAAGTGCAGGGAAGAAGTCGAAGCAGAAGAAGAAGAGGAAGAAGAGATGAATGATCCCAACGATGAAGGGAGGGAACACCCTCGACTCACCTATGCACACTCGTTGCCCTTACACAGCGCTCAGTCGGTCGCGCCGCCGCAGCTTCGTCGGCCGCACTCGATGCCGACGGGACGACGTCCGCAATTGCAGCGCACTAAGAGTTGGTCTCAGGCCGTGAAAAAGTAAATTCTGTTGATTCTTATTATTCGAGAGAAAATGTGTAACTGGGTATTTTTATTTCTTCTTCTTTTAAGTTACATCAAATACAGTACTGCCTCATTTTTTGGTGTAAATGGCGACAACGAGGAGAACGAATTTTCTAGGTGGAAAGAACGACATAGACGTCTCGCCAGTAGGTGCTATGGACAACTCAAGGTATTGCGTCAATTTTGTACCGGGGGAGCCCAGGTGAACGATTTGATTTGATTTGTCTTGCAGGAAGAAAGTGATGGCACGGACGTACCGGACAGTGCTCCGGTACTCACTCGATGGGAGGTGCCTGTGCGAAGACAAATGTCTGACATTGGGACACGACAAATACGACCAAGGTCGCGCAGAAAAGATTCGGTTATCAAAATGACGTGGGATGGACTGGCTTTTGTCACTTCTGTTAGTTTTTTTTTTAAATTTTATTTTTAAAAATTGCAATGTGATTATTTTCATTTATCAGAGTCTCGCTCGTCAAGGAACGCGTCGTCGCCGTCGTCGACCACCAATGCGTAGTCGTAGCTATGCCCCGGCTAGCATCGTGGACGACACGTTGTCGGACGGAACGCCCACTGCACCACCAGTCGTGCCTGCAACCCCAGTAAATCAGAAAATTAAAATAATTTTTAGTAAAATGTCCACTTAAATTATATTCGCTTTATCGAAGGTGTTTTCCGGGTTCACGGACTCGGAAATCGCTGCAGATGAGGTATTTTTTGACAAAACTCCCGTGACCACCCCGTCGCCTATCACCACAGTGCCACCCCGGACTCCCCTCCGACCCCTCACGGCTTCGACTTCGTCTTCTAAGTGGCTGCCTCTTCGCGACCACGAGTGAGTCATTCGAATTTTTCCGAAATTATTAAAGACATTAATTCTTTTTTCCCCTCGTAAAGTTTGGCTTTAGATGCGTGGTCGGGTGTTACCAGCCCTATTCCTGTGCCTGAGCAGCCCCCGGCCATGCGTCGCGTGTGGCACAACGTCATGGACAGGGCTTTGCAAAATTCGGACCGACGTCAATACGGCATCGGTCTCGTAGGTCGCTTGTTCGGTCGCAAGTTTCGTCGGGATCGCATTACGAAGCAAGTGAGACAGCAGTTGGACGATTTGGATGATCATAGGTGGTGGAATTTAACGATAGTTTACGTCGCTGTGTATTTATTTATTTTATTTTATTTTATTTTATTCACCAGACCTTTCTTTACGTATTGGGTGACCACCATTCAGGTGCTCATCACCATCATATCGTTAGCGGTTTATGGTTTTGGTCCCGTGGGATTCGATCAAACTCAGCATTCGGGATTGGTAATTAGAGTTTAATTACCGAATTAATCGATCGTTCATTTGCTCGTTTGTTTGCAGGTGTTGGTCACAAGTTTATCGTTGCAAGAAGTAGATTATTTCGAACCCGACAATTTCTGGTTGGGTCCGCGAGCCGTACGTGTCAAAATACTTGTCTCTCTCGAGTAATGTCGACCGATTGCAAACGCGTTGATTTTATTTTTAGGCCGATTTGATACATCTGGGTGCCAAATTCGTTCCGTGCATGCGTAAAGATAAGCACGTGTTCGACGCCATCAATAAGAGTCGTCAAAAAGAACGACATACCGCTTGCTGTATCCGAAACGATAATTCGGGTTGTGTTCAATCGTCCATTAGCGATTGTTCGGTGAGTACTCGAATTTAATGGAACTTTTATTTAACTTTTTTTAAACGGATCGCATCAATTTGTAATTGTTTATTTCTTGCATTTGACACGTGGATCGAGTGTTCAACGGGTAGGAGTTTCTCTCCCCTCGCTTGTTCTATTCCTAATCATAATATTATGGCCTAATGTACCCCCTTTGACTGTTTTTCTTTTTATTTATGTAATCGTTTTTCTTCGTTTAGAGCCTGATTTCCACTTGGCAAAAATGGCGAGGAAGAGAATTCGATCCGAGTCGTCGTGAATCGGGTTCGGTTTGCGGTCAAGACCCGAGGTAGGTTTCATGAAATTTTCAATTTATCAATTTTATTAATTTTTTTTCTCCTATTGCAGTCATTGTAGTGATCCACCGTCGGTATCGCCTTACGATTGGCCCGACGACATCACCAAATGGCCCGTGAGTATTTCGTCTATATGTAAACGCGAATAAAAACTTTTTTTTAAAAATCAAGATATGCAAGAAGAAAATCACCCACAATATGAGCGGTGGCGTCTTGGATCACATGGCATGCGAAGTGATTGGTCACCCGTGCTGCATCGGCATCTTGGGTGAATGCCGAATTACGACGCGCGAATATTGCGATTTCTTTAAAGGATTTTTTCACGAAGAAGCGTTTTTGTGTTCACAAGTGAGTAGTTACTTATAACTCACTTCTTTTTAAGCGCGTGAGTTATGGTTTTGGTTTTATAGGTCTCCTGTTTGGACGAC
>JAQIXT010002298.1:0-11375 GCA_034700445.1 Stenotaenia linearis | reverse complement strand
CCTTCAACTAAATGCAGGTAAGTTACCAATCAAAACTAATAAATTTTACTTTACAATTCCCAGTGAAGAGAATAGTACTATCACTTTAAACATCAGTTGCAATATAAACTCAAACATAAAGTTACGTAAACAAATTAAAACTGAAGTAAAATTAAGTCTAGTTTACTTTTTCAATGCAAGTTAGTTATTGTGGGAAAAATAAAAAATATTTTCAAATTTTTAGCAAACTCCCAAGATATGGTAATGGACCTAGATGGAAGTCCGGTTACCAACAACAGCTTTGTCGAAATACCTCCTGATTTGATTTATGTCAATGTTAAATGCATATTCAACGAATGGCCTTCAAAAGATCTACCCAAAATTCATTGGATTGAAAACCAACTCCCCAATAATGGAGGAACGGGTGATACATACTTCAGAGGTGGCTTAACTGATGGATTCTCGAATTTACAACTCAGCTTTTATACCGGTTATCAAAGACACATTACATGTAAACTTTTGGATTCGGAAAGAAAAAACTCAATAATTCTTTCGGCAACATTTGTAAAGCAGTGTAAAAAAAAAGCATCAATACCGTACATTGCAAAAAAAAATTAAATTTACAAATTTCAAGTCAATGTAAAGTCAATGTGAAAGTTAACTTTGCATTAACTTTTATCGCTATAACCCTTTAGTTAATGTAAAGATAACTTTCACATTGACTTTACATTGACTTGAAATTTGTAAATTTAATTTTTTTTGCAGTGATAAATATCATAGTACATCATAATAATCTATTTTAATAAATAGATGCCACCTATTCCGCTGATATCAAAGACAAATCGATAATTGGAGACCGTGTTATGCTCATGCACGATGAAGTACGACAACTATATTGCGAAGGAAATGGCGCACCAAAACCGCAAGATTTTTTGTTTAAAAGAAGGAACGAGAGTGGCGAATGGCACGTAGTCGCAAAACAAAATGTGTATAACGTTACGGAGACTGGAACGTACAAGTGTGCAGCACGAAATCAGTTTTTGAATGGAACTGGACCAAAAAATTACAGCGAATCTGAGCAACTGCAATTTTTTCATCTCGGTTAGTATTGATATTCACTAAGGGTGTAGAAAACTGACTCGTGTATTACTGCGTCTGCGCACAGACTTAGAAACTGTCAGAGGAAGCCTGTAGTAAACATTTTGCAAACTCAATTGGCCTCAGTCAGTTCATTACATCTGCTTTTCTGATAGTCTTAAGTAATTCAATGTAAAATTCATTTTTTTGTAGGTAAAGAGTTGTCAAAAATACAGGAAAACCAGATTAAACTATACGAATTGGTCGAGAGCTTGAAAACAACTTAAAGTGACTTTTATTCGTGTATATTCCATGCATTTTACGACATTAAATATTTAGACATTGTAATTTTTTCCCGTAAAAATTCAAATAAGACTTGTAAGAACTAAAATCACAAAATATAAATTTGCCTGTATGTAATAGAGAACGAAGGAAATTACGGAAGTGTGTTGAAAACCCGTTCCAAACTGCAATGCAGTGCTGCTCTTATATAGATGCTTTGCCATTAAAAGTATCGCAATACCAATCGATACCAATACCTTTCAATGAAGTATTGATAATTCAAGTCAGTTCACATCAAATTGGCAACTGTCTATCTAATAAAGTTTAAAATAAGTATCAGTATCGAAAATGAAATGTAGTATATCGATAACTCATGGATAGTAAGTATTTGTATCGTTTTGACCGATAAAGCGATGGAGATAACTGAACCTTTTATCTTAGGAAAAAAGCAAGAAAAAATGGACCAAAGGCTTTCGAACTTGGAAAAAAAGTTGTTTGAAATGTCGGAGATGCAAATTAAAATATACGAAATTCTAGAGACCTGGAACCAGGTCAACAAACAAAATGAAAATTTTGTGAATCAAACATACACGTTAAAAAAGCGTAAAAAATTCCAAATAAAAGAGACCTGGAAAAAAGCACAAGCGAAAGTTTGATGAAATATAAATCTGTATTTACTCGTTAATAAATTTCTTCTTAAATTTTTATGGGATCAAAATACAGTAATGCAATAAGTTTATGAAATATTGATTAGATAAAGCGAGCATATCAATTCTCGAAGAAAATTCAGCGACAGAGAACGATGAAACTGTTAATCCCCATACTGTTAATTACTGTTAAACTAAATGCACGTAAGTTAAAATACCAAATCTAGTAAGCGAGAAATACAATTTGTTTTACTCCAGAAATTTTAGTGACGAGAATAGAAGGAAGGAATCTATCAATCCAATGTGGGGGTCACATTTCTCATTCGTGCGACTTCAGAAAAACCAACGATAGCAATGCCATAGTAAACAGAAACAAACCACTCGAAGGCCGTTTTCAAATCGCATCTGATGAGAAATGTATTGTGGAAATCTCAAATTTAACAATGAGCGATGGCGGTAGATACACTTGTGGAGCTGATGGCTTCAACCAGTACTATAGCTTGGACATTATCGGTAAAATGTTTGCTATTGCTTAAAAACCTCGTCTTTTTCCCTGGGTACTTCACCATGTGTGATGCTAAAGAGAGTAATGATACCTTCGTTGGTGTTTACGGTCAGTTTTTTCTTTCTTGATGGTCTTTGCCCTTCTGCTATCTGGCCTTCTTTTCTAGTTGCTTCTGCGGTTTTATTCGTTGGTTGTTCGCAACTGGGTATTTGTTTTAATTTGTGCTAAGTTATTGAATTTGTGACAAGTCTTTTCTTGCCTTCATAGCCCTAACAACCATAAATAATATCTCTCTTCTACTTTAAAACTGAGGTCAACAAAGATGAAGAAAAAGAAAAAAATTGTTTAGTCATGTTTGATGTTAAACAATTTCTGGTCCATAAATGTGGATGTGGGTTCAAATTCCTTTCATTAGGAATGACAATAAACTTTTTTTCCTTTCTTGTGAAATTCAGTTTTTAGCACCTAAATGATGAGAAATTTGAATAATTTGAATAATAAATTTTTAGGCAAACCCGAAAAAATGGAAATGCTGTTCAATGGAAAAATAATAACCAACAACAGTGTTATTGAATTACCTTCTGACATGGCACAGCTCTCTCTTCAATGCAACTTTAAACAATGGTCTACATTTTACCCAGTAAATATTCACTGGTTTGTCAACTCATTTCCCTCAGCACACTCGCCGACATATGCAATAATTAGAACAGAAACCGGCATGTACGATGGAGACTCAAGATTAGGAATCTATTTTTACTCCGGCTATCAAAAACAAATCACCTGTAAACTTGGCTCGGACACAGATGAAGATAGATCGATAGCGCTTACAGCAACATTTATAAAACAATGTAAAAAAATTAATATCGTATTTCATCAATTCAAAGACGACATCGAAGACAATTAGCTTTACGATTCTTGATAATCCATGTAACATTGATGTGAAAGTTAACTTTACATTGATTTTACATTGACTTGAAATTTGTAAATTTAATTTTTTTGCAGTAGATTTGATGAAATACGATAACGTAAATGCTCTCGCGGTACGCTATAATCTATTTTTAATAAACAGCTGCCACCAATAACGTTAAACTTCACGACCAGTCGCCCATCAAGGACCGCCTTATTCTGATGGACGATGAAGTACGACAACTATTTTGCGAAGGAGACGGTGCACCAGAGCCGCATGATTTTTTGTTTAAAAGGGTGAAAGAAGATGGCGAATGGGAAGTGGTTGGTCGTCAATCATTCTATAATGTTACTGAGACCGGAACTTATAAGTGTGAGGCACGGAATAAGTTTTTGAACGGAACTGAAATGAGAAATTATGTCGAATCTGAAAAACTGCAATTTTTTCACCTTGGTTTGTATGTTGTATTCTATTTAAATACTTGGATGTAAACTGAATTTTATTTCAGGTAAAGAGCACAAGGAGACGAAGAAGGAGTTATCGGAGATGAAGAAGGAGTTATCGGAAACGAACAAGAAGTTATCGGAGATGGAGAAAAAGATATTGGAAATTCACGAAAAGCAGATTAGAATTTATAATATCTTATTTAAATTGGAATGAAATCAACACTAAGATATACCAAAAAAACCTATTATATCCACAACAAGTCCTCAAGACATGCTGTAGCCTACAAAATGTTCCCGAAGAGATCCACTGGACATCCAATGTTTGTCACATAGAAAAAAGGATGTTTTCTGGAGTTCCATAAATGAGCATTCATTGATCAATTTCTGGACATCTTGAGAGGATGTTTTGTAGATTTCTTGTGCTATTTTATTTGGATATTTCTGCATCGCAAGTTCCAGAAAATACTCATTTGTATTTACGGTATCTTGTTAATAAATTTGTTCTTCATAGTTTTTGTGGCTACAGATATTAATATATTAACGCAATTGTGAATCTCAAGAACAGAAAAAAAACTGCTTATTCGAACAAATTGGGACTGAGGCATATGTTAGATTATCAAATTCACCAATTAATTGGATTTTCAAGATACTATAGAAAGAACTTCTGAGCTCATGCAACTAGGCCCACTAAACATAAAATAACTAATACTACCGTATTTCTACCACTTTGGGGACAATTGTAAAAGGAATTCCAGTACTTTAAGTCTTTAACCTGTGTTGCACATCTCATTAAAAGTCTAAAATGGAATTTTTAAAAATAAATCCTGTTCAGGATCAACCGAAATTCGAATTCCCAAGATTCTACTACATTCCCCATCCCCACTTTCTAAGTGGAGTTCAATCATGACTCCCAAAATGATCCAATTCCATTCTACTTCAATTACACTAGCAGTACAAACCATCAACAATAGTTTGATTCAAGTATCTCCTGATTTTATAAACACAACTTTATAAAACAATTTTAACTCCTGTATTCAACTAAAACCAAAATCAACCCAATGTTGATGCCAAACAATAATTCAATAATAATCAGAATAATAATAATAATAAAGTAAATATATAAAACACATAATCGCGATTACAACTAAACCGTATTCACCAATCACACTATGAAAATTAATATTTCTAAATTTCTACTTACGTTTTTGAGGATTTTTAAGGATCCGATTTCAACTTGAATGAAACAGCGGAAACGATCATTAACAACAGTTTGATTCAAGTATCTCTTCAAGACATCCTGTAGACTACAAAATGTTTCTGAAGACCCACTGGACACTGTAACATTGTGCGAAGGATGTTTTGTGGATTTCTTGTTGCTAGTTGGATATTTCTGCATCTCATGTTATAAAACTTGCATCAGTTTTTTCTCGTTAAAACAATATTTCCTCATTCGATTCACTCTTCAGTACCGCCGATCTAATCAATAAATCAAATTATGAAACTTAATGTAACATTTTACACATAAATTCTCACAACTTACGACCAAAACAGGATAAAATCCGAGTTAAAATCCATCACGATGCATCCAAAAATCCGCCATTACTCAAAGCGACACCGGGTGACGAAATATAAAGTATAACTCGAAAATTCCCCACAGGACAGAACCACATGTAATCCTAGTAAAAAAAAATCAAAATGAATAAACCATAAGTAAACGCAAATAAATTTCTATTTATTCAATAATACTTTTATTAACACTTTTCAGTTTCTAGTCAGTTGTATGGGGAAATTCTCATTCATTAAATGATCGTTTTGAAAGACGACGACGATGTTTACTTCAAATTCTGTAAAATAAACGAAATTCAGTACAAAAATTACGTTAAAATGATTTTTTTTTACCTACCAACTTTGAAATTAGTCGTTATTAATGTTGGACACGTGAAAAGACGTGGGAATATCATGTAAATAGGAATACTGACTCCGCGACACACGTCGCCTTCGCCGATTTGAATGTTTTGGATTTCGGTGGCTGAAATTAAATTTTTTCTAAATAAATAAATGTTTTTTTTTATGGTTTGGGGAAGCGTTACCGTCTTTTGCGTATCCTTCCGCACAGCCACAGGTCTCTAGTCTTACTAATTGTAACTCAATCGATTTGATTGGCATGTCGCAGTGTTCAATAATGAGCTGGAAGTGAAGGGAAATGTTAAAAGTGATGCAAATTGTCGGTTAAAATGACGAAAGTGATCGAAATTATCGATTAAAATTGAGAAAGTGATAGAAATCATCGAATTTATCGATTAATATGACAAAAATGATCGAATTTATCAATTAAAATGACAAAAATGATCGAATTTATCAATTAAAATGACAAAAATGATCAAAATTATCGATTAAAATGGCAAAAATGATCAAAATTATCGATTACAATTTAAAAAACGATTGAAATTATCGATTAAAACATAACAATTGTTAATTTCCATCAATTACCATCAACAAACTAAAAATAAACAAACAAAAATATCAAAAATCACGTACTTCTCCAGTAAAAGGTTGAGTTAAGCAACAAATAGTTGAATCCAAATGACCTTTAACTCGAAATCTCGGAATCTTCGTCTTCTAAAATCAAAACAAATCAAAAATTACAAAAAAATTTAACCAAATCCACTACAACAAACTCAACAACAAACCTCCTTTATATTTTGCATCGAATCAGGCGTAATACTAAAAGATACAGGCTTCGAAATAGCTTTTTCAGCATTGGCCTATTTTTAAAAAGAAAATTAAAATTTTTAAAATTTTTAAATTTTTCTCAAAATTTCTCACTTACCCGATATTCAACGATAAATTCCTGCGTTTTGTTCACGTGTTTGCTCAACAACGACCGTTTCATGTCACATTTGAGCAAATACTGTAACAAAAAACAAAATTAACAACAATTTCACTTCACTTTCAAACATAATTACCTGAATATTAACAAAAACACCGTGATACGTTTCGTACAGCGTTTTAGTTCCTTTCGGTTTTAACGGAAATTCGAACGGAATTTCTGTCTTCCCCGACGGTATTTTACCCGGTTTCGCCATTTCGAGTGTATAATTGATCAGTTGTATCGGCTAAAATTAAAAATCGATTACATTTAATAATTTTTAATAAATTAAATCGAATTTTTTAAATTACTTTAACGGAATTATAAAAAGCGTCGAACAAACCGACGGTTTTACTGCTCAATTGTAATCCGACGGCTCCATCTAAACTTAGAGTTATTCCTTCATGTTTTATCTCAGTTTTGCTCACGATAACGACAACACCCGACACCGTGTCCTGCAAAAGTAAAAAAATTAAAATTATTTCACTTACTCGTGTCAATCCATCGAAATTATTCGTTAAATAAACGATTTTTGTATTTGTTATTTCGTTATGTACGATTATTGATTAATAAAGTGTAATTTACCCCTTCGTGGTAAACCTTATTGACTTTTTTCAATCTTATGTCTAACGCAGTCGCCATTACGGTAAACAACAACGGGTGCTGCCATGAGTGTTGGAAAGGGAAATGAAGCGTCACGATTCAGCAGCGGCAAATTTAAATTTTTTTTGTTTTTTTTTGTTTTGTAGTCGTGGGTCGGCAGTACGGAGTTTCGTATTTGTTTCCGAAGTGGTGGTGCCAACCCGCAACATCAACCAACCAAGTTTGGCTGGTAAAAAAATTTTTTTTCTAAAAATTTCAATTTTTATCAATTTTCAATTTTTTTGTAAAATTTTTTTAAATTTTTAAATTTTTCATCAAATTTTTGTCAAATTTTCTACTTTTTTGTCAAAACTTACAATTTTTTTACCAAATTGACAAAAATTTGATGAAATTTTTTAATTTTTTCAATCAAATTTTCGATATAAAAATGTCTACTAATCAAGCTTGGATTTAAATAATTTTTTAATTTTTTCAGTGTATTATTCATTAGTCAGTGTTAACGTATGTACTACAGAATGAATTGTATTTTCTATTTGCGCAACATTCCTGTTGAAACGCGAAACGAATTTATGATTGTAAAATTATCGTTGCACGAATTAAAGTCTACGCAGCAGTTGGTCGAATTGTTTTGATTCATTTTACGGGTTATGGAAGAAATTTTGTAATGAATTTTAAGCGTTTCGTATGAAATTTCATCGGAAATCCCCGTTTTACGCGAGGATGACGACAGAGTATAACGGCGGAGGAAATTTCCTAGATTAAAATTGTAAAAAATAAATAAATAACACTATTTCTCATGAACCGATGTTTATTTAAGTGATTTTTACACAATCTTACATGATTTGATGAGTTACGGATGTTTGTTGTCTGAGTCGCCATGTTGTAGTCCCGGTCTTCAGAGGAGTGACTCGGTCGCAGTGCATCTAAAAACCGCTGAGTTTAAAAGTGCTAAAAAGTTATAATTTAATTATACAATTAATTATTTTTTAAGTTAATAAACGTTTTACAATACGATTTACAAAATATGAAATAACATCGGAATTTATCAACGCCATTTTCGTGAAAATTCCCATAGTGCCTCGCACAGTTCTTCCTCGCGTTCGAAATCCTCGATCCAGGTCGTGCCAGGGACGCGTGCACTGATTGGCTGATCGAAAGCAGCTGTTCCAGGTGTATGGAGGATCGGCCAATCAGCATCGCGGACGCAGCTGGGATAAACGGGGATTGCCCGGGATCGCCCAGGGTTGCCTACGCACTTGCCCGGGTGAGCTGCATGACGTCGGATTACGACGCAGCGCTGCAGGGAAAACCACAGCCATCAGGTATTAAAAGTTTAAAAATTAGATGAATTTTTAGGAAAAAAACAACAAAAGGTGTTGTAGATTCGTTTGTGAGCGATATTTTCACCATTTTTTCAGTTTTTAATGATTTTTTTAAAGATTTGAGCGAGGATGATGAAAGAGTTAGGGTTAACTTTGACATTTTGATTTTTGCACAAGTTTTTTCTCATGTTTTTTGATGGGAGATCTTTTTTCTTAGAGATGAGCGATTTTAATTGTTTTTTCGCTAAAATTTTAAAAAAAATAATAATTTATAAATTTTTGCATTTTTGTCTTTTGCACTGATGGCGGGGGAAAAAACTCGTGACGCCATATTGGATTTTTTGATTTTTTGCGTTTTATTTCCAATTTCGACTTTATTTTTATATTAAATGAATTAGAAAACGGTTTTTGAAGATCAATTTAACTTCTTTTTTTTAATTTTGAAAAAAAAAAATTTAAAAAATTTTTTTTTTTGTTTTTGATTTTTTTGATTTTTTTTTTGTTTTGTTTTTATATTCATCGATACTAATTTTTATTTTCCTCCACAGAACCATCGGCGGAACACCGAAAACGCGACGATCACAACCCGGTCACTACGGTCACTATACGGAGTCAACGCAGCCATTGAGGGACATCTGGTGATCGTCGCTGGAAAACGCCGAAAATTAGGTATTATGAAGAAAATTGAAAATCGAGTGTAGTTAGGCGTTAGGGTTCGATTTGTGAGGTTTTTAAAGTGGTTTTAGTGCTCGGAAATGTGTATTTTGGATGCGGGAAGCGTTAGGGTTAAGTTAGGCTTAGGTGAGGTTAGGGTTAGCGTGAATGGGAATTTTTTTTTTTTTTTTCATTTTTCATTTTTTGTTGAAATGTTACGGTGATTGTTTAGTTAAAATGAGGTTAGCGTCGTGTGTTTGTAGTTCGGTTTGATTCGAATTTGGTTTTGTCGTGTAAAAATGAGATTTTATTTTTGGCGGGAAATGTATCGCCGTGTTCGTATTTTCGCGCCTTTTTTTCAGGTCATGCCGCAGAACGTCGTATCCTTTCGTGAACGTTTTATTGATAAAATAAATGTGTATTTTTATTTTAATGTTATTTTTTTATTTTTTAAATATTTTTTATATTTTATTTTGATTTTGTTGGGGGAAAAACGACAGCTGAAATAGTTTTTCTCGCGTTGTTAGCGGAAGTGGATAGCCAGGACACTTTAGAGCTTCCGACGCGGTCGGCGCTTAGTGTTTTTACCCACAATGCGTTTGACGCCGTGTTTATTTCATTCGTATTGATTTTGTTTTTAAATTCTGGCGACCGGAAGTGGTTATGTTAGGGTTAGCGTGTATCGGATTTAAAGAATTTTTTTTTTTAAATTTCGGTGACCGGAAGTAGTTTAGCGTGTATCGGAATTTTTAAATTTTTTTTTTAAATTTAGGTAAACGGAAGTAATTAAATTAGGGCTTGTAAAATGTCTTCTTTTTAAATAAAAATTCAGTCTAGTGTAATTTAGTTTATTTGCGGACGTTACGTCAATTTTTTTTCACGCGCTCGTAGCGAGGACAGCGGATGACGTCAGCGGCTTCGACGCGGTCTGTGCCGCCGTGTTTTTTTCTGTCTTAACATTCTCAGGTGCCGTGGATAATTTAGATTAAATTTACGGTTGTGTTTAGTGTTTTTTAAAAGTTATTTAATTTTTTTTTAAAATTTTAATTCGAATGCGTTAGGCCTAGTTAGGGTTAGCGATTAGGTATGGTGGTACGGTATGGTGTTCTTAGCTTTTCACATTCAACGGTATCGAAGTTTAGCGTAGCGACGTTAAATAAATTTTAGTTTAGTCGCGAGTTTGAATTTTTGAAAAATAAACTTCGTTTTGGCCTACCGGGATGACCGGGGAAGCTGATGCCGCCATTTTGGAGGGTTTTTGCTGCGGCGTCAGTGTTGCGTGGATTAATGGATAATATTATAATTTTTTTAAAATTATTTTTAATTTGTAGTCGAGTTGTGAGGAGAGAATTTTTTTTTTTTTTTTTTAAATAAAAAATTTCGCCTTTGTGTTTCGTGGAATTAGTGATGAAGTGTTTTATTTTTGCGGGAAATTAAACACGGAGTGACGCGGCGCCGCCATCTTTAGACTTCTGCGGTACTTTTTCGTGCGTGTTACGTGTGTCCTATGATTTTTGAACGGTGTGGAAAAAATAAAGGATATTTTTGGAAAATTTAGCGATTTTAGGGATTTTTTAATAAAAATTTTTGGTGGGAAGTGACGATGATTGACGACGCCATGTTTTGAGTCGCGTTGTTCGAGTAACGCGACCGTTTCGATGTTTTTTTTACATTAAACAATAAAGATTTTAAAATTTAGTATTTTGGATTTAAAATTTGATTTCTTCTTACACCGATGGCGGGAAATGGAAACGACGTTGTGGATGCCGCCATTTTCTAGGAGGCCACGTTCATTTAAGACGATCGAGTAAGAACGAGTGGTGTTAGAAAGATTGAACGATTTTATTGAATTTAATATAAGAAAATGAAATAAAATAAAATGGAAAAAAATATTTTTTACCGCGTTGATGATTGGAAACCGATACGACGATGGAGCGATGCGAGTTGATGTTGATTTCGCCTACAAAAAATGATCAAAAATAAAATTTTGATATTGAATAATGATTTACTAATTGAAAATTACTTACGGGAGCGAAGAATAAATTAAATTAAATTTTTTCTTTGGCGTCGACACGAAAAGCGAA
>JAQIXT010002297.1:0-11377 GCA_034700445.1 Stenotaenia linearis | reverse complement strand
AAAAATTAATTTTCTATGGCCTTAAGAAACTAAACATGGGTGTAACATTATTTTTGCAATGGGGGGGGTGGGTCAGTACATCTTGACATCCATACCAGCAATGAAAGAATAGTCAGTAGTTACGTTTAAATATAGCTAACGAAAAATAGTTCCATTAAAACATTTTTAAATATATTGAATGTTTAGAATATTTTCCCATTACATACATTTTCGAATCCCGAGCGAAGCCGGGTTAATTAGCTAGTTCCATTACATTCCAGTGTAAAGTTATTTTTATTTTAGAAGTAAAAGTAACTGAATCAAATAAAATGATGACTAATAAGAGAAGTTAATGGTCAGTAATTGATGTTATGTAAACTTATCGAATATTCAAAACTAACCAATGGCGTGATCGCGTGCATATCACGTGACGCGCGACTTGTACTATGTTTCAGTATATAAGGATTGTATTTGTCAATAAACTTGATCCAGTTCTAACTTTGAACAACGATCACACGAGTCTTTATTTGGATATCGGACGGTTCAAATTTCCGATATTCCCGACAATTGGTAGCAGAGAGTACGGTTCATCACACGACGATACGAAATCGGATCCAGAAAGACTAACAATGCAGTTGGATCGATTACAGAAGAGAACTTGGACCACTCGAACGAGATAACCAAAAGAGACTACAGAAAGCCAGGAACGAGACAAACAAGAATTTCTTTTCGCTAAAATCTTTGCAGCGAAAAACAAAATGACCAACCATCATTTTCACACGATTGAACTTTTAACGAACGAGAATTATTTCACTTGGCAATGCCGTCTTGCAAATATGTTACGAGGATTGAAACTGTGAAATTCAATTATTTTGGGCACAGAGCCCACACGAGGAATCAAAGGGCAATCTGATTACGACGAAAAAGAGACAGTATGGCAGAATTGGGAAGAAGATAATGGTGTAGCGAATAACATTATCATTCAGACGTTATCAGTTAGACTTATGGGACGATGCCAAAGCATAACCGATGCCCGGAAGTTATGGGAAAAACTCAAAATGAGTATGAAGCGAAAAACGAAGATTTCATATGCAATATGAAAATTGAACTCTCTACCATACACATCAAGAGAAACAAAAAAGCAATTGATTTTCTGGACCGCACAGAAGCTTTATCTGAGAAGTGCATTAATAAGGGATTCACCGCTGATGAAAAGGATCTAATCGCTTACATCTTGAACGGATTAAGTTCAAAATATAGAGAAATTGTGCGAATTTTGCGACATCAGACAGATTTAGATATGACAAAGATCCGTTTAGCACTTACAATAGAAGACAACGGTCAGAAGGAATCGAATCACGACACCGAAGAAGGAAGCATTTTGCACATGAAAAGAGACGTAAAATGTTACCAGATTTGTAATGGCCCTTTTTAAACCAAATAATCCGGCCCAGAACGACGAAAAAATATTTAAACAGCAAAACGAAAAAACAAATTTTAAAGACGAGGAAAGATTACCAAGGAAACGAAGAAAAAAGAAAGGGAAAAGAAATCGAAAGCAGAAGTGAACGACAATTTGGGACGAAAAATTAAGTTAAGTTTTTAGGGAATTAATTTTCTAATTTTTGAGATTGATTTTCTTTTTAATCTTGACATGGGTTATTTTAATACAATAGTACACATACACACGATGATTTTTTATCCTTGAGTGTTTTTTACGCTTTTTTAACGTGTATGTTGGTTTTTTGTAAAGTTTTCACTTTATTTGACTTTCACTTTATTTTCCCACGCAACGGATTCTCCTCCTGACAACCAACAATAGAGCAGTCCGAGCATCGGCACATTCTGCTCTAGGCTGAAAGTCATCAAGGGAAACAAGAAATGGTATTTTAGGAATAAAATATCACTTTATTACAAAAAAAACTAAATGTATACAACATAAGTACTTGAATAAATCTTGCAACTTTAATTAATTTATTATCCCTTTTGTAACTCTTTAATCACTCGGCATTGAGTGGTATAAAAAGTTACCACACCTTTAAAGGTATAAGAATGTGTCTCCATATACGTACTGTATGTGACTTTTTATGCCTTTTGCAAATCAGCACACCAAGATTATGAATGAAATACAGGATTCTAAATTCTTCATAACTGTTTAGTCAACAATTTGCTTTGTAAGCAGTAACAAATACATAAACATTTCCATACCATGGAGGAAAGAAATACATGGAGACGACATCCAATGATAAAAATTTGTCCCAGGATGCATAGCACCAAACAATGTAGCCGCCATGACACCAAGTCAACAATTTCTTCCTTCCATTGGAATAACATGGTGAATACTGCATTGTCAGTGCATCCGTATTCCTTTCCAGGCGACCTTTGACATTATAATGCAACAACATTATAATTGCAATGAACTTGTGAGTCATTGATTTTGTTTTTATTTGCTTTTAGTTTTTACTGGTTATTAATTAATACAACTTAAAACATTGATGTAAGATTGTTCAATCCAGTTTTAATTAACAATAAATTGCTGATTTGTAGTTGATTAGTCATATGCATAAGCTAAATTTGGGAGTTGCAAAGCATTATTTTATTTAAAAAATTCACAAGATTCTTCTAAAATTTCTATATTCATTATTGTACAAAAGATTGTTTTACACTAAACGATGAAGATTTTACATCTTATTTCTTCGTACAAATACTGAAAGAAGAAACATTTCTTAATAGTAATGGAAAGTTCGGGGGGAAGAAGTGGAATCACATTCTTTCTAATAAACTAGCTAATGTTATTTCAATGTTGACCAAAAGATTATTTTTCAACATAGATATGTTGAATCAATGTTTAAAATGTTATTTTTTAAAACATTATTTTGTGACCGGCTTCCAAGGTCTCCAGCCTTAGGGGCGAGTGGAGGATCCCCGGTCCTCGGCTCATGAATAAGTGAGACACGAACGCTTGATTCTTGTTGTTGTATGGCTTTATTCCTAAGCCGGTGAACCGCATGCATCCGAGACAGGTACTTGTCGATCCCACGCCAATGCCGAAGCATCGGCAGGACCAAATGCTAAAGATCCCCTTGGCGGCTTTCATCGCGTCTCAACCCGCAGTGTCGACACTCGCATCCCTTGACACCATCTCTCTATTCTTGGGCTTCATCAAACGTCGGCATGTGGAGAACGGACATGTTGCGTGCTTGTGCACCGGAAGAGTTCTCTCCGCAAGGAGTTCTCGGCCTTACCACGTAAACATGGATTGGTCACATACTTCCAGTACACCTAAGTGACCAATCCCCTAATGGTACGACAGACAGTGCTGACCGATGAGTTACAGGAGGTCACATTTCCCCCCCTCAGACCCCGCACAGAGGTTGAAAACACAAAGCTGTCGTTCCTAAAACCCAAACTAAGCCACACAGGCACAAAAGTTAACCCAAACGGGAACGCGAACTGTCTTACCTACAGGCACTACCGCCAAAGTGGAGCAAGTGACGTTCTGTAAGCTGTTGAGGTTGACGGGATCAAGGCATTACCCACCCTTGAGAACACGAAGCCCGACTGGCGGCCAAAAAACAATTTGCTGTAAAACAAACAGTTTACAAGAAACTCCAAAATGAGAAAAAATTAATTAAGAACAATTAAGATTATCAATGATTTTGAAAATTTCAATGACTAAATGAATTTAAATTATATAATGATGATGACTAGTAATTAATTAAAAATTTAAAAAACAAAATAAACAAATGAAACAAAAATCTTCACCCAAATCAATAGGCCCACGTTGTCGAAGCTCGGCCAACGGTAAGAACTCACAATGGACGGTGAACAATAATTTACATACTGGGGTCGAGCAGGCACGATTGCAAAGTCCGGGCTCCGATGATGTCCGTGGTGACGATGCCCAGCCATGGCATGGCTGCGCGCAGCACTGCTGCGCTTACTCCTTTCCGTTGGGCGGCAGGGCATGGGACTCCGAGTCGGATGACGACGACTGGGAAGCGAGGCCATGGCACGGCGCTGATCTCTCGTGGCCTTCTTTTCGTGCAGTCAATTCCTATCCGCCGCCGCCGCCTTCTCTTCCTCCATTTCCTGCAGCAATCGCCGGGTCTTCTCCTCCTTCTCCTGCAGATCCTTTTCTGCCCAGCACAGCTGCTTCTCAGTGTTCCACGACGGTTTCTCCAATGCTGACCGGGAGTGGTGGCTTCGGGAACGGCATGGGTACCGAGGCTGTGGTGCCCGCTTTCCGGGAGACGTCGTCGATGTCACGGACTTCTGGAGACGCTGGTCGAACTCGGCGAGTTCTTCCGGCGTCGTCTGAACAGACGACGCAAACGACGGTTTTTTTGAAGAATTTGAAGCCAATTAGGTCGAGGCGTTTTGTCATGAAAATAGAAGTGGATTGGTTTTATTTGAGTGTTTTGCCATCGTTTCAAGAGGTTTTTGGACTGTGATAAGTGTTGTTTTTGGCGACGAGTTTTGAAGGTGTTCTACAACCTGTTTTACGTGCGTCAAACCAGCGTTGGCAGCGGTAAAAGGTGCCCTGGCAATTCTCAGGGCATCAAAAGGTCGTGTTTATTTATTTTTGTCACAACAGAATTACTTATTACGTTTTTCTAAGAGTTTTCGAGGATTATACGACGATGGCACGCAAAGGATTCGGCTTTGCGAAGCTGACAGGCGAGAAATACGAGACTTGGAGCCAGAACATCTTAATGTATCTCCGAGCAGAAGGGCTCGATGAGTTTGTCGATGAGAAGTTATCTGTGGAACCGGTTGGACTTAACACATCTGAGAAACGGAAGTGGTCGTGGACAAAATCACAATTATTAGGAGCAATTTATATCATTGACTGATGCTGTGAAGAACGTCATATCAGCATCACCGACCGCATTAAAGGCGTGGACGGCATTGAAGAGAGTATACAGGCCAAAGTCAAGAGCCTGGATTGCGCAGCTACGTCGGGATTTCATACAGATGGTCATGCAAGCCGGCGAGAGTATAGGATGCTTCTTGTGCAGAGTGCAAGACCAAGCACTGAAGCTGGAGGATGCAGGGTAAGTTCTGGACACTGACGAGATAGCGTTGCAGATGATAATGGACCTTCCTCGGACATTTGATGGCGTCATGCAACAACTATATACATGAGGACTTCATCTCTGACAAAGTCAGCACAGGTTTAGTCGCCGAAGCTGGGAGCATCCGGGCATGAGACGGGAATAACAGGAGTCAAAATCCACATTAATAGGGCAGCAAGCATTGGTCGCAGGACATCAACGGAAGCCACCAGGAGCAAGCATTGGAAGCCGATTGATAACAAAGCAAGATTTTACGAACTCCTACCCTTTGTGGTAACATTTTTAACCACTTGATCACCAAGTGATTAAAGAGTTACAAAAATGTAAAAGGTTGCAAGATTTATGCAAATGTTTGTATTTTGTACATTTAGTTTGATTTGTAATAAACATGATGTTTTATTTCTAAAATGCCATTTCCTGTTTTCCCTGTGCAACTTACAGCCGAGGGCAGAATGCGTGGGTGTTTGAACTGCTCTATTGTTGGTTCACAAAGGGAGAATTGTTGTTGTGGGAAAATAAGCGTTTATTTTCTTCACTTGGTTATAAAATTTCATTGGTCAAGGTTGCTCAAACTGTAATCCATGATATCGATCAAGTTATGTCTTGCTCTCTCGGAATGAGAGGGACGGGATTCTTAACAGTTTTCTTCCTCTCCTGGAATAGGAGGGGCAGGATATCTTAACTGGGAGGCTAAGTCCAGTTCCCTGTGTGATTCCGGGGATCAATCGTCAATCGGGAGTTACTTGTTCTTCAGAGGGTGATCTGGAGTAGATCATCCATCGAGGGTGTATCAGGAAAGGTTTTCACCCTTTTCGAGGTTTTTACTTCGCGACGATGAAGGCCGGGCGAATTGGCTGCATCCCTCAAACCGGGTTATTTTCTACGCGTTCACCAGTTCGTTTTACCATTCGGTCCAGTGATTTAACCGTCACAAGGTGCGACCGGAGAACTTCAACCTTAAACCTGAGTGAAAGATTGCTTAGTGAGTTGTTGTATTATGAGTGCGGAGTTTGGAAAGCTTATTTTGTGTTAATCGTGAGTTTTTATTGTTTTGATAAGTGTGTTTTATCAGTTTACTGTATCCCTTAATTCATCGCTGAATTAAGATAGCGTTCCGACTAAAACAAGCCGGAATTAAACAGATTGAGGTTTTTTCGGCGAGTCATTCGTGACTTGTAGTGTTTTGTTATTTATTGTATAATTTAATCATTATATTTTTCGCTGCTTTCTGTTTTGGATCGTGTGTGAATTAAATTTAATTGATCATTTGTGAATTTAATAGGCTAAATCAATTCTACACCACTCGTTCGAATATTAATCAGTGTAGCGATACATTTGTAAGAGAAGTTGAGTGATAAAATTAAGGGTTTATTTTTATTAATTAAAGAGTGTAATTATTCTACCTCAATTACATTACCTGTAAAATACCTTCGAGTAATTAATGGTAAATTTTACCCAACTGACTGGACTAAGAATCACTGGGGTCAGTGAAGTTGTGATCCAGCAGAAAATTGGAAATAAAGAAGTCTACACAGTATTATACAACGTTGGTTATGCCCCGAACGGTCACCAAAATTTGATCAGCGCTTTCCAAGCCGGACAAGCAGGTTGCGAATGGACAGGGAACTTGCAATGTGAGAAAGATTTTCAAGATGGACATCAAGTGTTACATTTTGACGTGGAACATGAACTATACCGATTAAAGGCGACCCCGCATATTGAAGAGTTGTCAGTGATTGGTGGATTGGAACGTCACGCAATTACCGTCAGCCAAAAGGAAGTAATGTCAACAAGTACCAAGGACATAGAATTATGGCATTGGTGAATCGGTCATGAAAACATTAAAACCATGGTCAGGATGTCACAAAAGAAGTGCGTGTTGGACATGCCACCGTTATATTATGACACATGTCATGAATCTAAAATGACTGATGAGTCTACCGGACCGTTAGAAGACCAGGTTGGCAAAGGGTTTTGGAATCTAGTACATATGTAGTATTTGGGGTCTGTGGTGGGATTTATTGCATTCTTGTTTTACCTATTTTGTGAGCATGATTGATGGTCATACCAGATGGGTAGCCATATACCCATTGAAGAAAAAGAGCGATGTCTGGGAAAATACATGATTATGTAACACGTATGGAGCGCCAATCCGGCAAGAAGATACGGAGGGATCGCACAGACAATAGCCTGGAGTTTTGCTCTGGTGGAATCATGCAGTTCTATACGGAGTTAGGAATCGTGCATGAACCAACAAACGTTTACAAAAGTAAACAGATCGGAGTCGTGGAATGATAGAACTGGACGGCATTAGAAGAAGTTCGAGCGTTTAGGAGGGATACCCAACTGTCAGGCAAATTCTGGGCGGAATTATTAAATACTGTAACCTACCTGTACAACCCGAAGCGATTGTTAAAATAGAAAATGCCATTCGAGTTACGTTTCGGAAGAGCACCTTCGATCAAACACTTGAGAGCCATCAGGAGCGTATGGCAAGTGTTGAAACCGAGGCCAACATGAGGCGGGAAGCTGGAGCCGGTGGCACAGATGGGAATGCTACTGGATTTTGCCATCATCACTAGAGGATATCGCGTCTGGATTCTGGCATTGAATGACGTAGTGGAAACTAGTAATGTATGATTCGATGAATCGAGGATCGGGATACGACACGTCGATCAAAGAAAATTGCATGAAAATCGAACGACGCATCCACGCAGCAGACATGAACCTGTGTTGCGAAGAAGTCTAATGAATACAAGCACGATGCAGGATGGTAGACCACAAGAGCGAGAGTTCGATCAATACCGTGGGCATTCCACCGAGTCCTCATCGGAACAATCATCAGAGGAGGAGTTCTTTGAGGCCGAGGTAGTGAAGGAGACTGGGCCGTTGGAGGTGCGAATTGTTTGTATCGCGTACTCTTTGAGTCAATGGAATTCTGCAACATAGAGGCTGATAACCCAATGAATTATGAAGAAGCCTTGAGGAGTCCCAAGGTTAACCAGTGGAAGCCGGCCATGAAGGACGAAGTGGACATGCTGAAAGAGTGTAAAGTTTTTAAAGACCTCAAACAGCCGAAGGGCATGCGAGTCCTTGGAAACCACTGGGCTTACATTCGTGAACATAACGCCAAGAAAGAAGTTGTGCAACACCGGGCCAGGCTGGTGGCCCAGGGATTCAACCATCGTCCGGGGATTGACTTTAATGAAATGTACATGCCAGTGGTGAACTTTATTTTGATTCGGATATTCTTCTTATGATTGGTGGTAATGCGAGGATTGATCGATTGCCATTTGGATGTCAAAGGCGCATACCTGTACGGGGAGCTGGATTAAGAGATTAACCTCCAACCACCAAAGGTTATGGGGTACAAGGACGATCGTGTGTGGTTACTCGAGAAATCGTTATACAGACTACATCAGTCAGGTCGCTGTTGGGGTGAGAAGCTCGACAAGGAAATACGAGGTGTAGGGTTTATTCCATTTGTTTCTGCGAAGTGCATATATAGACTGGGGGCAGATGTCATTGTACGTATCTACGTCGACGACATACTATTATTCGGAAGAAATGGGAGGGTTTTGCAAGCAGCGATCGGCATGATATCAAAGGAATTCACAATTATAAATTTGGGCAAGACGAAGATGTTTCTCGGGATCCAGGTTGAGCAAGGAAATGATGGAGATGTATTTTTTCATCAAAAACCATACATAAGGAGGATAAAGGAGTATCTTGACTTAGTACCTTTCTATAAAACTTATGAACCTATGAAGATCAGCAAAGATTTGTGTAAACTGGAAAAGCTGTGTGAAGAGAACCAGGAGTTTTTGATGTTACCAAGAATTGTCTGTATCGTAACCATCAGATGTCTATAATATCTGGCATGCCATACTAGGACAGATATTCTGTATGTGGTCCCTTATTTGGCAAAGTTTAACAAGCCGAGCCTGGAAATTGGAAATTGGAAAAAATGGTCGCCTTAGTTTTACCATAAATGCTTTACAGTATTTCAATTAAAAGGTTGTACAGTTTGAAGAAGCACAATGGTTTCATCAGGTATCTTTCCATTAATGACAAGAAATCAACATTGGTTCAATATTTTTATTTTTTAGTGAATTAGCAGAAAAGTGAAAGAGCAGTTTCCTACTTTCAAAACAAACCAGCAAAAAATTACGCACATATCTTGTAAACTTCTTTCAATGATTAGGTTTGCTGATTTAATCTTATTGTTAATACACTATAAATAACGCATTACGGTTGATATTGTAGATTTTTGGCATCTAAACCATTGACTTTCAACCAATTAGCACAGCAAATTCCAAGACTTGTTTTGATCATGAGGAAGATCAAGTGTTTTCTCAGCTGCCTTTGACAAAACAAACAACATCTTCCAATTTCATATCATCCTTGAAGCAATATTGTTGCTCATGTCACAAAATACAATTCTAGTATGTTACTGCACGAAGTTTTATGCCCTCAGGACACTAACATCTGATGTCAGTAAAGTAACTGTTTTTTTAGTAAGTATTTCTTACGACTTAATTTTACTTAACACTATGTAAGAATATTTTCTGCAAAATGTCCAATTTTTTAAAAATAAATTACCCTCTCTGATAGCTACTATATATGTATTAATAGTGACACCATTAATCATCCATTGCAAGAATATGAAGTCAAAATATTTTCTTAGCTTTATCATTCCACCTGACCAGTCAAAGAAAAAAATTCTATTTTAAAGAAATAAAAATAAATTCTTCGATATAAATTAATTTATTACATTACATTAATCTTACAAACCCTGCTTTGTGTTTGCTGCCAGATTTGATTGCTTACTGCAAACAGAATTTGTCTCACTTAAATTTGGCTATAAATATATTTTCCTCCCTGAGATTCAAATTTATGTGTGCTGGAAAATATCAAAAATAATAAACGTACAAGTATATAAGGAAAAATAGTTAAACTTTTAACCCTCTGACTACTGACGAAAAAATATTACGTTAGTGGCCATGCGTGTGTACATTTGTTCACATAAAGATTGCCCACTGGTTAGAGCACTCTACCCGATTTTGTCACAAGTGGCATTATTTTTAGCAATTAATTGCTAAGAATTGTGGGTAAAACAAAATTTAATGCCCTCTATAATATCTCCTGAAAGTGAATCTAAATGCCCATAAGTTGAAGCACCATATGTATTGAGTGAAAGCCAACTGCTTCTTAACATGGAGACCTTTAGGGGTAGCTAATTTTAATTGTTAATAATTTGTTACTTATTGTTATAATTTCAGAAATATAACTTCGTCAAATGAGTTTTAATAAGTAAACAAACAAAGTTAGTAAAAAAAAATTTTTTAAACTTAATATTTCAAAAAAATTTGTGTTCATGAAGTTGAGTGTGTACAAATGTACGCATTACCGGTAGACAGAGGGTTAAGCAGAATAAAAAATTCCATTCATAAATAATGTGTAGATAAAAGTGGAATACTCAAAAAGTCCCAAGCTGTAGTTTTTTAAGATAGAAATGTCAAAATTTTTAGTGATACTTCATTATTTTAAAAAATCCTGTAAAATAATAACAATAATAATAATAATAATAATAATAATAATAATAATAATAATAATAATAGTTTAATTCTAGTCAAACTAGCCTGTCCCCACCAACAGCCATAAGGCCTACAAGAGCAGAGACAGGAAACGAACAATACAACAATAAAATTTTACAATTAATCTATAAAAAAAAGCCTCCTCAACAATATCTTAAGCACAGACAATCAATTGATCCCGCAAATCTGTTATAATGGTAACTCATTCTACCAATTGGAGTCTTATGCTGACTATCCCCCATTACTGCAAACAGTTCATAATTCCTTAAACGAGAGGGGACCCTCAAGTATATTAACCCCCAACAAAATCGAAAAGTATAAAAGGCATTGTAATTTTATTAATAAAAATCAGTTGTTGCTTTCACAACTCGATCAAACAAGTCCTTTTATCAGGAGGCTGAAGCCCGCCGAACCAACGACACTTTGCCGTCGACACCGATCGAAACAATTGTCGACCCTACACCCCAGTTAACATTCTGGAATCATAATGATTCCTGAATCATTCCTGAATGTCATTATGATTCTTGTTACTGAATTTCAGAATCATTATGACATCCCAAAAGTGTCAAATTTCAGTAATCAGAATTCAGGGATCATAATGGTGTCAGAATTTAGTATCTTAAGAATTCAGGTGGTGTGACTGAAAGGGAATACTTCAAAAAACAGTACAACACCAGCTTCCAAAGCAACAACAAGGCCACTTTGATCTCCAAAACTTAGTTT